>JAWQFJ010002797.1:116092-261092 GCA_034096865.1 Theodoxus fluviatilis
CCACAAATGTACATTAATTTGGTGCTGTATCTCAGCTTTGCTGCGGCGTCAAGGCGTTCAAAATAACTTCGGTCATCCGTCACTCCACGTTTGCTCTTATCCATCTTGACTCGCGTTTACCCCAATAGAGGGAAGCAACTCTCGCAAACCTCGACCCTTACTAACCTCATACATGGACAGAGCTCAGATTGCTGCATGAGAAATCCGCACAGCTGCATGGCATAAGAAATACATGTAAGAAATATTTCTCTACTTTGTTATACCTTTGCTACATATCTCTCCACAAATGAAATGACATCCGAGAAGTTGAAAGATACCTGCAGCACAAAGTCCCACAGTAAGATTAAATACTGTGCTGCATTTCGCAAGCCTGAGAGGGCTAGGCCACAAAGATCTGCCAGAGTTTTGCAATTCAGGTCAACCACTGACTGAGTCTTAAGGCTTGATCAGGAGGCGCAGCGATTCAAAGCGCTGCTCAGCGCTGCATGTGATTCACTCCTGAACGGCAATTTTGGGGCGTGATTCACTCAGCGCTGAGCAGCACTGTGAATCACCAATCCGACGTGCTTCAGATGATTTTGCATCACAATCAAAACGGCGTCTTCGATCCCGCACTGGCCGTCGATGCGTAAAATAACCCTCAGAAACATCATTTTGGGACTGGAACAGGCTTTATTTGCCCCAAGCGCTCTGTATGTGCGAGTTATGGCAAGTAAGGATGACACAGTAGTGGACTTATATTCATGCAGAATACATTTAAACGTGCATAAACGATGTCTGTGGCAAAGAAAACACATGAGTCTCCAGAGAGAAACTGCACACTTCATTGATTGGTCGAAATTTCCGCCATCTTGAAATTTTCGTCTGCTGCAGTTGCGGTTGCGGTTACATGCGTCGCTTCGTTTTCAAAGATGATGTTCCGAAAAGCGGACATCAAATTTCCGCCATCTTGAAATGGTTGGGTATATCAATAACGGGTGAAGCTTTATATTCTAACTCCATCCCAAGTTGACTCTCAACGGGTGGTCCCTACGCCCGAATAACTCCAGGGCCCGACGCTGATGTTCAATGTGAATGTTGGACACAAAACGTGACAAAAAGTAACGCGTCCGGGTTTAGGTGAAACTCCTCGAAGTGTGTAGGTTTCGGTTAGTCGAATTACCGCGATACACCGCGATACATCGTGATACACCGCGATACACAGCGATACATCGTGATACATCGTGATACGTCGTGATACGTCGCGATACGTCGCGATACACTATAATTGTTAGTTATTCTTCAAGTCCTAGATTATATTAGATTATTATATTAGTCGTATGATAGATGAGCTATGTAGTAAGGCTCTGACGAGTGTCTGCGAGGAGTACTAATGATTATATGGAATCAATAAAATAATATAATTATTTGTTTTCAGTCCGATCTTTATTATTATTACTACATTATCACCATCATATCATCACCATAATATTCATCATCCAGAAAAACAGGAGTTTGTACAGAAAAACAGGAGTTCGTTATCAAAATCATAAAAAGACACTGCGATACTGATCTCTCTCTCTCTCTCTCTCTCTCTCTCTCTCTCTCTCTCATAATCATCATCATCATCATCATAATAATCATCATCCAGAAACAGGAGTTTGTTATCAAAATCATAAAAAGACACTATGATACTGATCTCTCTCTCTCTCTCTCTCTCTCTCTCTCTCTCTCTCTCTCTCTCTCTCTCTCTCTCTCTCTCTCTCTCTCTCTCTCTCATAATCATCATCATCATCATCACCATAGTCATCATCATCCTGAAAAAACAGGAGTTTGTTATCAAAATCATAAAAAGACACTATGATACTGATCTCTCTCTCTCTCTCTCTCTCTCTCTCTCTCTCTGTATTTTGTGTCTTAATTATCAGTGTTTTCATTTCTTTATGAGCAAGGACAATTTGTAAGAAAGGCAGAAATGCCTAAAATTTCATCCTTGATAAATAAAGAATCAATCAATCAATCAATCAATCTCTCTCTCTCTCTCTCTCTCTCTCTCTCTCTCTCTCTCTCTCTCTCTCTCTCTCTCTCATAATCATCATCATCATCATCATCATCATCACCATAGTCATCATCATCCTGAAAAAAACAGGAGTTTGTTATCAAAATCATACAAAGACACAATTATACTGATCTCTCTCTCTCTCTCTCTCTCTCTCTCTCTCTCTCTCTCTCTCTCTCTCTCTCTCTCTCTCTCATAATCATCATCATCATCATAATAATCATCATCCAGAAACAGGAGTTTGTTATCAAAATCATAAAAAGACACTATGATACTGATCTCTCTCTCTCTCTCTCTCTCTCTCTCTCTCTCTCTCATAATCATCATCAACATCATCATCATCATCCAGAAAAAACAGGAGTTTGTCCAGAAGGAGATTTTATCAAAATCATATTAAGACATACTGATCTCTCTCACTCTCACAATCTCATCATCATCATCATCATCATCATCATCATCATCATCATCATCATCATCATCATCATCATCATCAACATGCACATCTTATTTTGTCCAGAAAAACAGGAGTTTATCAAAATCATATTAAGACATACTAATCTCTCTCTCTCTCTCTCTCTCTCTCTCTCTCTCTCTCTCTCTCTCTCTCTCTCTCTCTCTCATAATCATCATCATCATCATCATCATCATCATCATCACCATAGTCATCATCATCCTGAAAAAAACAGGAGTTTGTTATCAAAATCATACAAAGACACAATTATACTGATCTCTCTCTCTCTCTCTCTCTCTCTCTCTCTCTCTCTCTCTCTCTCTCTCTCTCTCTCTCTCTCTCTCTCATAATCATCATCATCATCATAATAATCATCATCCAGAAACAGGAGTTTGTTATCAAAATCATAAAAAGACACTATGATACTGATCTCTCTCTCTCTCTCTCTCTCTCTCTCTCTCTCTCTCTCTCTCTCTCTCATAATCATCATCAACATCATCATCATCATCCAGAAAAAACAGGAGTTTGTCCAGAAGGAGATTTTATCAAAATCATATTAAGACATACTGATCTCTCTCACTCTCACAATCTCAACATCATCATCATCATCATCATCATCATCATCATCATCATCATCATCATCCATTCAGCGTGGCTGAGACTAGTGAATATAGTCTCAGCAACAGGTTGGTCACGTGATAGCCTAAATTCTTCCATAACATGCATACCACCGTTCTGAACAGCCACGCTGAATGCCATATCACATCGTGAGTGTATTCCTCCGCTTGCTGTGATACACTCCATACTGGCAGCCATTTTTCCGTCAGTTCATTTTCTAAACATCGATTTCCCATGAATGTAAAACTTGTGTGCGGTAAAATTCGAATCACAAGAGTGTAATATTGTGAACTCTACTAATTATAAGGACTTTGAATACAACAGCAATATTTATACTTCATTGAGCGAGTTCGGAGGGTCAGAGTCGATCTCTGGTTGTGAATTCTTGTCAGCAAACCGTTAGATGACAACTAAAGACGCTTCAGCGTTTGTGTGAACAGTGATTACAAGTACCTTGTCAGCAAACCGTCAGATGTCAATTCAACACTGTCTAGTCTCGCTGGATAAGCAGTGAATCAGAAAATGGCTTTAACTTCAGCTCCAAAGAAAAGAAAAAGAACAGAAATGACACCCAAAGACAAAGTGGACTTGCTTGATCGCTACCGAGAGCTAAATTCTAAAAGTTTGAGGGAGGGTGCTGACATTTTGGGTGTGTCGGCATCATTTCTGTGCCAGACACTGAAAAAAGAAGATGAACTTAGGGCTGATATCGCAGAGGGCTCCAGTCAAGGCCAAAGGAAGCGTCGGCGCTGCGGGAAGGATAAAGAGACAGAAGATGGCTTAAAGCGGTGGTTCGACTCTATCCAAGCGCGCAACACACCTGTAAACGGCCCAATCCTGTGTCAGAAGGCGGAACAGATTGCTTCCCAGCTTGTTCGCTCCGAATTCAAAGCTACAAATGGGTGGTTTAACAGGTGGAAGAAACGCAACGGCTTGGTGAAGCGGGAAGTGCCGGTTAATAAAAACGCCGCTTATTAAAAACACTTTTGTTCGGTCCCAATGTGTTTTTAATAAGCGGCGACTACTGTATATGTATACACAATCGCACGTGCGCAAGGCAGTTTACAACCTTATAGACACGTTCGCGCTAAAAGTAGTTCTCAAATGATTTCCTGAAAATCTCATAGATTAGTTTTATTAGAACACCAAATTTGTGTTTAACTATCGGGATAAATAATTGGAGTAAAATAGAATCGCCTCTTTTTACTCTCAATGGTCTTCTGATCATGTTGAATTTTGATTGGTAGAATCATTGGAATGTGGATTCGAAGTCACGTGACCAACCTGTGTCAGAGATAGTATTACATCTCTGTGTTCAGAATGCATCATCATCATCAACATGCACATCTTATTTTGTCCAGAAAAACAGGAGTTTATCAAAATCATATTAAGACATACTAATCTCTCTCTCTCTCTCTCTCTCTCTCTCTCTCTCTCTCTCTCTCTCTCATCATAACCATCATCATCATCTTCATCTTCATCGACTTTACTGACATCATCATCATGTCAACAGGAGAAGAATTTGCTGAGCTTAGACTTGGTGCTTTATGTTACTTTGTTCTTTTTCCTCGGTGTCGTTGTCTTGGCTGCACGCTTTCTCTTTCTTTGGTTTGGCTTTTTGCCTCTGTTGGTCGGTTCAGTGGATGTTTGTTTTTGATTGGAGGACCGAACGACAGATGGGACAGCTTCCCTCAGAGCCACAAAGAACCGTTTCAAGTGCCGTTCTCTGTACTTTTGGTCTTTTGAGAACCACTTCCGTTTGTCCACCTGAAAATGCTCAAACTCTTTGGTCAGCCTGAAAGTGCCTAGTCCTGCAATTGACCGTTGCACTTACCAAGTTAGAGCTGCGGCTTCTCGACATCAGACCGGTCCGGGCCATCAGACGGATCGTAGCAGCTTGATAAACTGACCCGCTTTTTTTGAAACTGAGCCTGTTAAGATCCTTGGCTCACAAAATACCCAACACTGAATATGAATCACTCCGACCAAAACTGAATCTTAATCAGGCAGTCTGGTCTCGTATGTAGGAGCTCTGATTCATTCCATTCAAATTTAGACCACAACCGGTCAACACAACTCAAACTCAAACCACACTCACACACATATAATATACTAGCCGCTTCGCGGCCAGGCAATGCGCAAAGCGTCAAAGCCACATTACGGATGCTGGTGCTTGCTTCCTTTCCTCTGTAAATGGATAAAGCTTCTCCTTCACTCCACAAAAGCACATCAGCAGACCTTTATTGAAACAAACCTGCCCTTTTTCATAAGCTATTTGCATAGCATAGAATCATACACTTAAAAGCTTGATTTGACTCACTAAGATTGAATTCAAAACTGGTTTGCTTGTGAATTATCTATAAATGATATCTATGAAGGCATCCATGTTTACTGTTTCACAGTGAGTTTATCGAGAAGCAATCCATTGTTCATAAACGGGTGGGAAAAAAGTGTAAATCTGAACCATAGATCCTTTGTAAACAGCATATGTACACTTTGTTCCCACTTGAAGATGCTCAGAGAGAGAGAGAGAGAGAGAGAGAGAGAGAGAGAGAGAGAGAGAGAGAGAGAGAGAGAGAGAGAGAGAGAGAGAGAGAGAGAGAGAGAGAGAGAGAGAGAGAGAGAGAGAGAGAGAGAGAGAGAGAGAGAGAGCGAGTGAGAGAGTGAGAGAGAGAGTGAGAGAGTGAGAGAGAGTGAGTGAGAGTGAGAGAGAGAGAGAGAGAGAGAGAGAGAGAGAGAGAGAGAGAGAGAGAGAGAGAGAGAGAGAGAGAGGGGGAAATCACAATGTAAACAACTCGGGACACTCGAATCCTCTCAGAGCTTCACATCATACTTCAGATCACACTTAGATTGTGCGTCGAAGTCGATCGATCGCGCAATATGCGAGTGCATTTAATGATATTTTTAACGAGTCAATGTAGTTTGCGCGAGCTCTGTTCTATAATCACGCACTGCAGAAATGCTGATAACGAGAGAGACCTAATATTCAACAGCACTACACTACACCGATCCACGCCATATTTAGTTACGTCTGCTTGCAAGGTCGAACCTAGCTTCGTCACTTCATGCCTGCATACTGCGACAATAAACAAGCAACAGACGTATCTGCTTAAAAACCAAAAATGAACACCTTTTGGTACTCTCTCACTGCGTTCTGAAGCCAATTTGTACTGACCAGAGACCGAAATTTGTCGGCATAGATCAGCTGCCTGCAAAATTAGCCATTTCGAACTCAAGTGGCAGAAATAATGAAGGATCCCTGGATATAATCAGAGCTGTCACCCTTGTAGTTTCGTATATAATGGATTCTATGGTTTAGCTAAATAATGCATTATTTACGTAAATAATGGATTCTATGGTTTAGCTAAACCATGAAATTCATGGTTTACCTAAATAATGCATTATTTACGTAAATAATGAATTCTATGGTTTAGCTAAACAATGAAATTCATGGTTTACCTAAATAATGCATTATTTACGTAAATAATGAATTCTATGGTTTAGCTAAACAATGAAATTCATGGTTTACCTAAATAATGCATTATTTACGTAAATAATGCATTGTTTAGGAGCTCTGCTAAATAATGGATTATTTACGTAAATAATGGATTATTTACGTAAATAATGGATTATTTACGTAAATAATGGATTATTTACGTAAATAATGCATTGTTTAGGAAATCTGCTAAATAATGCTAGAAAAATGCAAAATTAATTATTTTACAAAGGGAATGCCATAGAGAAGAGACAGCAAGCTAAGGATTATTTTCAAAAGGACTTTTTGACTCACATGCGAAGCAAAAGTGAGTCAATGTACTCACCCGTTTTGTCCGTCCGGACGTCCGGGCGTCCGAGTGTCCGGGCGTCCATTTAAAACTTTAACGTTGGATTTTTCTCGGAGACTATTAAGTATATCAACACCCAATTTGGCATGATTGTGTATGATGACACGACGTCAAGAAAAATACATAGTGACTTGACGTTGCTTTAAGGTCAAGGTCGTAGGGTCCATAAATGTTGTCTAAAAACAGCCAGTTTTTACATTTTCTCAATTTTCTCCGACGTTTTAGAGATTGGATATCTCTCCTATATATAGTGTATAGGGCAAACTAAGTTCTATCTTTTGATACCAGTTTGGTTGACCTTGCTTCAAGGTTAAGGTCACAGGAGCTCTTCAAAGTTGGACTGTATACATTTTTTGAAGTGACCTTGATCCTGAACTATGGAAGATAACTGTTTCAAACTTAATAATTATGTGGGGCACATGATATACCTTCATCATGAAACAAATTTGGTCACACATCATCAACGTCAAGGTCACTTTGACACTTATGAAATGTGACCAAAATGGGGTAGTGAACCACTAAAAGTGACCATATCTCATGGTAGAAAGTGCCAATAAGCACCAATGTGCTTCCTATGTCTTGAATTAACAGCTTTGTGTTGCATGACCTTGGATGACTTTGACCTTGGGTCAAGGCCACATGTATTTTGGTAGGAAAAATGTGTAAAGCATTTCTTAGTGTATGAAGTCATTGCTAGGTTTAGTTGTTTAACCTTGACCTTGAAGGTCATCTGAAGGTCAAGGTCATGTAAAGGTCAAGGTCAAACATGTGAGTCGTATGGGCTTTGCCCTTCTTGTTTAAACTGATGAACAATGCTGTATTTCGGAAAACAATGGAAAACTTGAGAAAAAGAATTGATGTCAAACTTGTTACAGATCAGAATGCTTTGGTTAAGTGGGCGGCTCGACCAAGTTACATTGCTTCAAAAATATTTAGTGAGAATCTTGGAGCCATCCATAGAAAGAAACCAAGCTTGGAGCTAAACAGACTCACATATGTTGGCATGTGCATTCTTGATTTGTCAAATTATTTGATGTATGATTTCGATTATAACTTCATCAAGAGAAAATATGGTAGTCAAGCACAGTTACTTTTTACTGACACTGATTCAATCACATATTATATAAAGACAGATGATGTGTACAAGGACTTCTGGGCACACACAAATATGTTTGATAATTCAGATTACAAACCAGACAGTCCCTTTCTTGATGATGGCAACAAAAACGTGATTGGAAAGTCAAAAGACGAGGCAGCAGGAATACCTATTGTAGAGTTTGTGGGGATAAAAAGCAACATGTATTCATATATCACAGCAGCAGGAAAGAATGGGAAAACAGCAGAGGGTGTGAAAAAAATGTAATTAAGAGCAGAGTCTGCCATGATGATTACAAAAGCATTCTTTTTACTAAAACCCAAAACCGTCACACACTGCAAGGGATTACATCGGAACTTCATCAGTTGGGAACATATTTGGTAAAGAACACAAGTCTGTCATGTTTTGATGATAAAAGATACATTCTTGATGATGGAGTATCTACATTAGCATACTTCTAACAAATAAAAAATGTATATACAATATATGGCCAAAATTAAGTCCCCTTACTTGGACCTCTTTGAGGATCCAATTTTTGATGATTCCATTAAGAAATTTGAATGTGCTGAGTACCTACCAAGAGACTCAGCCAACATGGATAAAGATGGCAGGCTCATTCTGGAAACAAGAGACCTGGATGTGTTCGTTCTCCCACACAAGTCATTTCTGGAAGTGAGAGGAAAACTGGTTTAAAATGATAACACTAATTACAATGCTAGAGATAATGTTGCATTGGTAAATAATGGATGGTCCATCTTTCATACAACAGCATTGCATCTAAATAACCAGCCGATAGAACAGGTATCCCTGTATCTGCCTCAGGCTTTAACCATAATGAATCTGGTTAGTTTTTCAGATGATTACAACAAGTCGAGTGCAAGTAATATGATGTGGTACAAAGACTCTGGAAATGGTGGCAGTGATGAATAATAATCCAACTGCTGCAAATATAGCAAGTGTTGATCACACAACCAGAGCTGAATTGAGAACTGCTTGGGAAATCTCAGAAGAGACAACTACAATTCAGGGTTTAAAATGAGAAACCTCCTCATAGCAGGAAACAAGGAGATATGTGTGTTTTTTTACCTCTCAGTAGTGTGTTTGGACTGTGCAGAGACGTCACAAGTATTACAAGAGGAAATAAGTACAGACTCCTTTTGGACCAAGCTAATTTTAACAACTTCATTCACAGACAGAATGGTGTTGATGCTGGGAAATTCAAGATATCTCATATAAATGTGTGGATTCCAAAAGTTGAACCTAATTTGGGTTACTTAGCTGATCTGGAAACAAAACTTGCTAGTGGAATGATGAAAAAGCTGTATTTTGAGCAGATGAGAGTTTACAGACAGCAATATACCAGTACAGAACTTAGCCCATTTTGGAGAGTCCCAACACAGCAGAGTGAGCAATAGCATATATTCATTGCATTTCAAGCTGTCAGTAGAGACAACACTTAAGAACAAAATAACATAGTCTTTGATCATGCCAATATGAAACAAATATTTGTCAGGGTAAACAGCTCGCAGTATCCTGAGAGAGCTCTAATAACTAATTTTGATGAAGCCAGCAGAAATAACAGCAGAGCTTACATGATGTTCCAAGAAGCTGTGAATAAATATCAGGATACATCTGTACGAGGGTACCATCTCTTCTCAATCCCTCCCTCTCTCTCTCTCTCTGTCTCTGTCTCTCTCTCTCTCTCTCTCTCTCTCTCTCTCTCTTTCTCTCTCTCTCTCTCTGTGTCTGTCTCTCTCTCTCACTCTCTCTCTCTCTCACTCTCTCTCTCTCTCTCTCTCTCTCTCTCTCTCTCTCTCTCTCTCTCTCTCTCTCCCCACCCTCTCCCTCTCGCGCCTTTTCCCCCCCGCCCCCCCCTCCCCCCCCTTTTGGGGCAGGTCTGATATGTGTTTATCCTGGAATCTGTCTGGAGGAAGCAGGGAGGCCCTGCCTTTTCCCTGGTTTGACTCTGCTGTCATCCTTTCTCGACTTGTGTTGTTCTGAGCGTCCACTCCAGGAATTCTGGGGAGGAAGGACGTTTCAGGACGCGTGGGAATTGCGGAAGCAAACCCTTCCGGTTTTAGTGACATGTGATTGTATACATCCTCTATAGAGAGAAGATGTGCTGTGAAAGCGGGGAGACCAAGCAGGAGAGTGGAGGAGAGTAGACGCGCCCATCTGGTAGTCTCCCTCGGTCTCTAAGCTTGTGCGAGCTGAATAAAAAACATGTATCCTGCAGAAAGGAACCGGGTTTGTCCTGCTACATTGAGTAGAGAGAAAGATTTGTCCGCCTCTCTATAGCTCTAGCCTGCGCCTGCCATGCAACAATTCACAGCACTCGGCCGGAATCCCACCACCCTATTACAACTGGTGTCAGAAGTGGGATTTACATGTTTAATCAGGATCACCCTATTACAACTATACTGGGAGCTATATCAGTGAAGAAGCATTTGCAAGTTTGTATTCCACTTTTCCTATTGATATATCAAAACATGCAGACTAGCTGATTGGTTCCCCAGCTGATGTTGAAGTCAATTGGCAGTTAGGAGGAAACTTTCAGTTTAATGGGGCTGATGCAAGCTAATATGTGTATACAGTCATATTGAGTGACAGATACCTCACTGTGAATGCACTTCAAGGAAAAATGAATGTTATTGTATAAAATACTCATTTTACTCACTACGTTTATAAAATGCATTCATATAACGTATAATATTGCCTTACAAAGGTGTAGGATTTCACTTAACTAATGCTCAAAGAGAAACAATTAAAAGGCATACCTAAATAAGACTGGTGTGGCTATTTCAATCAACAAATAACAAAAGAGTGGTGCAGAAACACTAGTACTTACAAAAATACAGATTGGCAAACTAAGAAAAAGCAAATAAGCTGTTACTCTAAAGCTGTCCAACACTCAAGTGCAAAAACAGGGTGGGTTTCTGTATGCTCTTGCCTCACTCATTGCTAGTGTTGGTTCCACTAATCTTAAAAGTGTCTTACCCTCATTATGATTAGCTGCAGCCTCAGGAGCAATTCATGGGGCCACAAGCAAGGCAGTGGCTAGCCAGGGAGGTAGACGAGGAAAAGGGCTTCTCCTGGGACCACAATCACCCTTTAACAGCATTCCCATACTTGGAGCACTTCTGTAAATATAATATGATATAATATAAATGTATTCAGAATATTCAACCATTCTTACATCAAATCAAAAGGAAATGTTTGCTGAGGCTCTCAGTAAAGCTTAGACTTGGCCCTAGTCAACTTACTGGTAGAGACAAGTTAATGCTAACAAACAGACAGATTGCAAAAATAAGTAAACACAGGAAACTGAACAAAGGTCCTTGACCTAACTATGTCTAAAGCTCAAATGAGCATGCATATGAGTGCAACAAATAAGATGCGAGGTTTCTGGCCTATGCTTCTTGCCAGTCTTGCTGGATCTGGCACACACTGGGTTGCAATGTACACTGATTCTAACAAGTATGAATATTTTGACCCATTTGGTGTTCCTCCACCTGATGTGGTTGTGAAATACATTAGAAAAAGCAAAAAGGAAATTGTATATAATGCAATTCAAATTCTGAACCTGGATTCTGTCATGTGTGGTTATTACTGTGTGTTTTACATCAAAAACAGACCAATGGAAAGGAAACCTATGGAAATCTTACCTGATTTTACCCTCAAGCCTAGCATGGTAAATAGAAGTATAATCAATGATTATGCAATAAGTTTGTGAAGTATATATAAATATGAAATCATACTGTCTGAAGTGTAAAGAAGTTACAGATTCTAAAATAGTCACTATAGGAACAACCAAAATGGTAAGAAAATAGCTAGATCAATGTGTTCTGTTTGTGGTTCTAGAAAAACAAAATTCTTGCCTCAAAAGGAAGGAGGTGCAATAGACATTCACAAAGCCATGTTACCTCTGTTACCAAAGAAAGGATTAACATTACCTGGATACAACTATTTTGGGCCTGGCAATCCATTAGACAATGGTCCACCAGTGAATGAACTTGATGAAATTTGTAAACAACATGATATAGCATACTGTTATGGAGACGAGAAACAAGCTGATGCAATAATGCTACAGCAGTTATCAAAACACACTGGCAAGACTTTGGGTGGGAAAGCTGCCAAGACATTAGTAGTCAGACCACTGATTAGTTTGAAACATAAGATTGGGCTGGGAAAACGGGAAAAGGCATAGGGAAAATGGACTGATGAATTAACAGATTAACTGCGTAAATCAAACAGAAGAATGTTTCCTCAACGCCAAGTTATTTCAAGTGGTATTGACAATATTTGAAGTGCAGATCTTGTTGACATGCAAGTATTCAGCAAGCAAAACAGTGGATACAAGTACATTTTAAATGTCATTGATGTATTCAGCAAGTTTGCATGAAGTGTAGCATCAAGCATAAGACAGGGACTGAAATAGTTCAAGCTTTTAAAAGCATTTTGAATGGGGGAAGAAAGCCTGGCTTCCGCTGAATTTTTAACAGAACATTCAGGAGCTTTCTCAAAGAAAACAGATTGAAATGTACCACACATACAATAAAGGTAAAGAGGTTATTGTGGAACTTGAGTTCCTTGTGGAGCATAGTGCCTCGGCAACAGTCCTCCAGCGTACTCGGTTCTGGGCAACTTTCTTCAGCTCTCCCCATGACAGGTTGCAGTTCCTCATCTCTTCCTCGCAGGATCGCCTCCAGGTGGTCTTGGGGCGACCAACTCGTCTCTTGCCCTGGGGATTCCACTGCAAGGCCTGCCGTGTGATGTCGTGTGGAGGTTTCCGCAAGGTGTGTCCGATCCACCTCCACTTCCGCCTTGCGATCTGCTGTCCGATGGGATCCTGGTTTGCCTGTTTCCACAAGTCGTTGTTCTTGACTTTGTCTGTCCACCTGATCTTGAGGATGTTACGGAGGCATCTGTTTATGAAGACTTGGATCTTGTTGGTCAGAGTGTTGGTGACTCTCCAGGTCTCAGAGCCATAGAGGAGGACAGACTTGACGTTGCTGTTAAATATCCGGAGTTTTGTGTGGGTAGAGAGGGATGTTGATCTCCAGACTGGTCTCAGAGTGTTGAAGGCATATCTGGCTTTCCCGATTCTGGCTTTGATGTCCTCGTCAGAACCTCCTGTTGCTGATACGACGCTGCCCAGGTAAGTAAAGGAGTCCACCTCTTTGAGCTCATCGTCTCCCAGGGTAACAAGCTTCTGCTGCTTCTTGTTCACGGCCATGGTCTCTGTCTTTTTCAGGTTGACCTGTAGTCCGGTCTTCGCTGCTTCTCTGGCAAGGTTGTCTGTCTTCTGTTGCATGTGCTGGTAGCATTGGGACATCAGGCATAAGTCGTCTGCAAAGTCGAGGTCCTCCAAGGTCTGTGTCAGGGTCCACTGGACTCCGGTCCTGCCTGTTCTGGTTGTCTCTCGCATGACCCAGTCCACCACGAGCAGGAAGATCATCGGCGACAGCAAACATCCTTGACGGACCCCTGTAGTCACCTCAAATTCCTCTGTCAGCTTGCCGTTGTGGATCACCTGGCACATGGCGCCCTCGTACAGCTGCTGGATGAGGTTGACATAGGCTGGCGGGATTCCATAGTGATAGAGGAGTCTCCAAATGGTCTCTCTGTCAACGCTGTCAAACGCTTGTCGGAAGTCAATAAAGTTCAGGTACAACGTTGACTGCCACTCCAGGGATTGTTCCAGGATAATCCTGAGCGTAGCGATCTGATCCGTGCATGACTTGTCCTGCCTAAAGCCAGCTTGTTCTGGACGAAGTCTTTTGTCAACAGCATCTTTCAATCGATCCAGGATGATGCGGGTTAGTACTTTACTTGGCACTGACAATAGCATGATACCGCGCCAGTTCTTGCATAGTCCGAGATCTCCTTTCTTTGGGAGTTTCACCAGCTGTCCTTTTTTCCAATCCGCTGGGACTCTTCCTTCTGTCCAGACTTTCTGCAGTAAAGGCAGCAGCATGGTTGCTGTGGTGGAAATGTCTGTCTTGAGTGCCTCTGGTGGAATTCCGTCTGGTCCGGCTGCTTTGTTGTTTTTGAGCGCCTTCAGGGCCTTCTGGATTTCTGCTTTAGTTGGGGGGTTGGTGGTAACTCCCAGTGGAGTGTCCGCAGCAGGGATGTCTGGTCTCTCTGATGGCTGGGGTTGGTTGAGAAGTTCCTTGAAATGTTCGGCCCATCGTTGTCTCTGGTCCTCCTCCTTGGTGATGGTGTGCCCCTCGTTGTCTTTAACCGGTCCGTTTTGATTTGGCTTCTTAGTGGAGAGTGTTCGGCTGATCTTGTACAGAGTGCTGAGGTCTCTCTTTTCAGCTGCTTGTTCTGCCTCTGCTGCCATGGTGTCGTAGAAACGTCTCTTGTCCGTCCTGGCACTTTTCTTGACTTCTTTGTTGATGATGGTGTACTCTTCTTGAAGTGTTTTCTTTTCGTCTTCATTCTTGGTGTTGTTGATTTTCTGTTTAATGTCTCGCCTGTTCTGTATCAGGCTCCAGGTGTCGCCGGAGAGCCATTCCTTTGTTGTCATGTTTCTTTTCCCCAGAACCTCTTGACATGTGTCTTTCCATGTGTCTCTCAGGTGGCTCCAATGTTCTTCCAGGGGCATTTCCTCTGTCACCATGTTCAAAGCTTCAAATCTGTTCCTTAGAGAAACTGAGAAGATGTCCTTGAAGCCCGTTTCTTTCAGTCGTTGGATGTTAAACTTGATCTGGGGTCTATCTGCTGTGTCTCTGAAGGCTCGTAGCTTGATCTTGATGGCTCCAGTCACTAGCTGATGGTCTGAAGCTACGTCGGCTCCCCTTCTGGATCTTGTGTCCTGTAGACTGCGCCTCCACTTTCTTGAGATAGTGATGTAATCTATCTGATTCTTTGTCTTGCCATCAGGCGAGATCCAGGTTTCCTTGTGAATGTCTTTGTGCTGGAACACACTGCCGCCAATAACCAGATCATTGAAAGCGCAGAAGTCTGTGAACAGCTCACCATTCTCATTCATGTCTCCGAGGGCCTGCGTACCCATAATATGCTCTTTCCCTGTGTTGTCCTTTCCAATCTTGGCGTTCATGTCGCCCATCAGTAACTTGATGTCTCTCTGGGGAAGCTCGTCAACAACTGTTTGTAGTGTGTTGTAAAATGTTTCCTTTGCCTCTTCATCTGCATCGTTAGTGGGGGCGTAGCACTGGATGATGGTAACTTTCCTCCCTTTAGAGTTGAATCGTGCTGTCATGATTCTGGAGGAAACTGGCCGCCACTCCATGAGGGCGCTAGCCGCTGTAGGGGACATCATGATGGCAACTCCTTCTGTGTGGTCGTGATTTTCGTCTGTGTCCCGAGTAGAGGATCTTATCTCCAGTGGCAAGTGTGGTCATGCCGGATCCATTCCATCTGCTTTCACAAATTCCGAGCACTTGGATGTTGTAGCGTTTCATGTCACTCACTACTTGAGCTGCTTTTCCTGTTTCATACATCGTTCGTACATTCCAAGTTCCGATCTTCGTTGTTACTTTCATCGTCAAAAGATTTGTTGGCCGGCTGGCTTCCATGAGGCTTTCACCAACCTGCGTCATAAGTCCTTCTGTAGAGGCATCTTCTTGAATCGAGCGCTGATTTTCTTTCTCTGTTGCTTCGGTTTCTGTAGTAATGAGCTTTTTTCCGGGGTGGGGTTGCTAGCCTCATGCCCAACCCTCCTCCTTTCGCAAACGGGCTTGGGACCATCTATGGTGGAGTTTTAAAAAAGTGAACAGTCAGCTAATTAGAAGTGTTAATGAATGAGCTCATGCCGCCATGTTGTATACTACTATCGCTTATCAATTTTCAGTGTAAAACTGATAGCATGGACAGGTTAAAACAATCTTAACTAGTGTAAAATGATGAACCATTTCAACCTGTGTGTAGGTTAAGGAGCGAAATTGTCTCACCCATTAACTGTTTTCAGTAGTTATGTACACTACTTCAAAAGAAGAAGAACCAAAATGCATACATAGACGCAAAGCTGTTATGATGGTTGGACGCGAGAAAACTGGCTGGTTACCTGCTCAAAGTTTTAAATAGTATGGACAGGTCAAAGCCTCTTGACAAGTTAGAAGTTCGACCATATTAAAAAATCCGTCTACAGTTTAGGTAGAAATATGGTCCTGGAGGGAGGGAGGGAGGGAGGGAGGGAGGGAGGGAGGATGAGGAGGGAGGGAGGGAGGGATTAGGAGGGAGGGAGGGAGGGAGAGAGAGAGAGAGATAGAGAGAGAGAGAGAGAGAGAGAGAGAGGAGAGAGAGAGAGAGAGAGAGAGAGAGAGAGAGGAGAGAGAGAGAGAGGAGAGAGAGAGAGAGAGAGAGAGAGAGAGAGAGAGAGAGAGAGAGAGAGAGAGAGAGAGAGCGAGAGAGAGAGAGATGTCTTCACTGAGATGGACGACCCTGCTTGGTATTAAAATACACAGCCATGTGCATATGTTACAGGATGACTTAAGAAGCTAAAGGAGCACTGGTACAACAGGTAGCAGAACATCTATGCGTACATCACACCTACTTTAAAATGCAGCCCACATCTGTTTAAGTAATTCAATAAAACAACATATTTTAAAGATAAAGCATTCGATCACGGGATAATGTTCATTTCAAGTGTTGATCTTTCCACTTGTCTGTCATGTTCACTACTCATACGTGTGTGTTTGTGTGTATACGTAGCTGTGTGTGTGTGTGTGTGTGTGTGTGTGTGTGTGTGTGTGTGTGTGTGTGTGTGTGTGTGTGTGTAGTGTGTGATTGAGTGAGTGAGTGAGTGAGTGAGTGAGTGAGTGAGTGAGTGAGTGAGTGAGTGAGTGAGTGAGTGAGTGAGTGAGTGAGTGAGTGAGTGAGTGAGTGAGTGAGTGAGTGAGTGAGTGAGTGAGTGAGTGAGTGAGTGAGTGAGTGAGTGAGTGATGTGAGGAGTGAGTGAGTGAGTGAGTGAGTGAGTGAGTGAGTGAGTGAGTGAGTGAGTGAGTGAGTGAGTGAGTGAGTGAGTGAGTGAGTGAGTGAGTGAGTGAGTGAGTGAGTGAGTGAGTGAGTGAGTGAGTGAGTGAGTGAGTGAGTGAGTGAGTGAGTGAGTGAGTGAGTGAGTGAGTGAGTGAGTGAGTGAGTGAGTGAGTGAGTGAGTGAGTGAGTGAGTGAGTGAGTGAGTGAGTGAGTGAGTGAGTGAGTGAGTGAGTGAGTGAGTGAGTGAGTGAGTGAGTGAGTGAGTGAGTGAGTGAGTGAGTGAGTGAGTGAGTGAGTGAGTGAGTGAGTGAGTGAGTGATGAGTGAGTGAGTGAGTGAGTGAGTGAGTGAGTGAGTGAGTGAGTGAGTGAGTGAGTGAGTGAGTGAGTGAGTGAGTGAGTGAGTGAGTGAGTGAGTGAGTGAGTGAGTGAGTGAGTGAGTGAGTGAGTGAGTGAGTGAGTGAGTGAGTGAGTGGGTGGGTGTGTGTGTGTGTGGGTGAGTGGGTGGGTGGGTGTGTGGGTGGTGGTTGGGTTAGTGGGTGAGTGGGTGAGTGGGTGAGTGTGTGAGTGTGTCAGTGAGTGTGTGAGTGTGTCGGTGAGTGTGTGAGTGTGTCGGTGAGTGTGTGAGTGTGTCGGTGAGTGTGTGAGTGAGTTGGTGAGTGTGTGAGTGTGCCGGTAAGTGTGAGTATGTCGGTGAGTGTATGAGTGTGTCGATGAGTGTATGAGTGTGTCGGTGAGTGTGTGAGTGTGTTGGTGAGTGTGTGAGTGTGTCGGTGAGTGTGTGAGTGTGTCGGTGAGTGTGTGAGTGTGTCGCTGAGTGTGTGAGTGTGTCTCTGAGTGTGTCGGAGAGTGTGTGAGTTTGTCGTTGAGTGAGTGAGTTTGTCGGTGAGTGAGTGAGTTTGTCGGTGAGTGAGTGAGTGTGTTAATGAGTGAGTGAGTGTGTCGACGAGTGAATGAGTGTGTCGGTGAGTGAGTGAGTGTGTCGTTGAGTGAGTGAGTGTGTCGATGAGTGAGTGAGTGTGTCGGTGAGTGAGTAAGTGTGTCGGTGAGTGAGTGAGTGTGTCAGTGAGTGAGTGAGTGTGTCGGTGAGTGAGTGAGTTTGACGGTGGGTGAGTGAGTTTGTCGGTGGGTGAGTGAGTTTGTTGGTGGGTGAGTGAGTTTGTCGGTGGGTGATTGAGTTTGTCGGTGGATGAGTGAGTTTGTCGGTTGGTGAGTGAGTTTGTCGGTGGGTGAGTGAGTTTGTTGGTGGGTGAGTGAGTTTGTCGGTGGGTGAGTGAGTTTGTTGGTGGGTGAGTTAGTTTGTCGGTGGGTGAGTTAGTTTGCCGGTGGGTAAGTTAGTCTGTTGGTGGGTGAGTTAGTTTGTCGGTGAGTGAGTGAGTGAGTGAGTGCGCACGTGCGCTTGTGAGTGTGTGTGTATGTATGTGTGTGTGTGTGTGTGTGTGTGTGTGTGTGTGTGTGTGTGTGTGTGTGTGTGTGTGACTGAGTGTTGCTTCGTTTTGTTGACTCACATGCGAAGCAAAAGTGAGTCTATGTACTGAGCCGTGTCGTCCGTCCGTCCGTCCGTCCGGGCGTCCGTCCGTCCGGGCGTCCGTAAAAAACTTAAACGTTGGATTTTTCTCGGAGACTATTAAGTCTATCAACACCAAATGTGGCATGATGGTGTATGATGACAAGGCCTCAAAAAACATACATAGTGACTTGACCTTGCTTCAAGGTCAAGGTCACAGGAGCCATAAATGTGGTCTCAAAAACAGTCATTTTTCACATTTTCCCAATTTTCTCCCACGTTATTGAGAATGGCGACCTTAGCTACAAGTGGTATATAGGTCAAAGCAAGCCCTATCTATTGATACCAGTTTGGTTGACCTTGCTTCAAGGTCAAGGTCACAGGAGCTCTTCAAAGTTGGATCGTATACATATTTTGAAGTGACCTTGACCCTCAACTATGGCAGATAACTGTTTCAAACTTAATAATTATGTGGGGCACATGTTATACTTTCATCATGAGACACATTTGGTCACATATCATCAAGGTCAAGGTCACTTTGACCCTTATGAAATGTGACCAAAATGTGGTAGTGAACCACTAAAAGTGACTATATCTCATGGTAGAAAGTGCCAATAAGCACCATTGTGCTTCATATGTCTTGAATTGACAGCTTTGTGTTGCATGACCTTGGATGACCTTGACCTTGGGTCAAGGTCACATGTATTTTGGTAGGAAAAATGTGTAGAGCATTTCTTTGTGTATGATGTCATTGGTAGGTTTAGTTGTTTGACCTTGACCTTGAAGGTCACCTGAAGGTCAAGGTCATATAAAGGTCAAGGTCAAGCATGTGAGTCGTATGGGCATTGTCCCTTTTTGTTTTGTTTTGGTTTTAACTTATATTTTTCGATCCTTTAACTACAGTTCTTTTTTCTTATTTTATAAATACGTTTATTTTTCAATGCAAACTTTACAGTGATTAAGATTAAGAGTCATTTTTTAATTCTTAAAGAAGAAGAAATATGATCCTTACAGTAAAACAGCTACAGTCAATACAATAATAAATTCGGAGCACACCAAGCAAACATCTAGCAACGCAGAAAATTATCATATAGAAAAATAATCTTAATATTTTAAGATCGAAAACAACTACAGTATATACAGTATATGATGGGGATTCAGACAGGCAATAATTTCAATTATGCGCCGATCACAGGAAGGCATTTCTGTATCAGTATATGATTGACAGCAATGCAACCATACCACGAATCCAATATGCACCAGATGAAGAAAATCACTCACCAAATTCTTTGTACACGTTTCAGAGTTTTGACTTCTATTTCATGTGATGGATTTAATACCAAGCATTAAACAACAGGCTTTAACAGCAATAATGCTCTAAAGGTACTGACAAACGTTTTCGTGATAAACATCAAATCGCGGAACTCCACATAATCCAGAGAACATTTTCTCCTCATCTCCTCACACCAGACCTCTTCACCCCGCTACTCAGATCGCCATCACACACACACACACACACACACACACACACACACACACACACACACACACACACACGCACACGCATACGCACACGCACACACATACACATGCACATGTTAAACATGCCTGTGCGCGCTCGCATACACCCTTAAACACACACACGCATGCAGACACACACGCACACATGCACGCACGTGCACACACACACACACACACACACACACACACACAATTTCTGTTGAAGGATCATAAGAAGAATCACTCCTCCCCCTTTAATCAGACTTTTCTCCGTACATTAACTGCAACTCGAGTGGCATTGGAGAAACTGCCTTTTTCTTTATACTGATACATATTTTCCTCATCAGTATAAGGAAGTCTAAATACCTTGTCGTTCTTACATCAAAGTTTTCACTCTGCTCCAATCCAAACAGGATGTCTATAATAGATAGTTTTTCTAAGAATGAGCTTAGTTGCAATATTTTCCCTTCCATCCTTTCCCAGAACTGTTTAACAGTAGTGCAGTCGTAAAAGAAGTGTTCTTTGTAGTCAACTTCTGACGGACAATAAGACCACTTGTTATCAGCTTGTACTTTCATTTTGTGTAAGAGAATGTTTGTTGGATAAATGTTATGCAGTAGTTTCCATTGGAGTTCTCTAAAGGCGCCGACACACGTACCGGTTGCCCCCCCGATTTTGCTGCCGATCCAGTCAAGAATCAGAACGGTTGACTCATTTGCATACAACCCTCCCGATTCTTGTGACTAGCGCAGGCTCTATTCCCCGACTGGGTCTGGACCGATTCCGGACTAGTCACAAATTTAAATGGCGGACACAGTCTACCCTTCGCACAGAAAATGCTGTATTTGGGGATACTAAGAACCAATCCAAAGAAAATGTAAGCCATGAACAGCATTAATTTATCAGAGCTGTATGTAGAATGCATCAATAGGTCGTGAAAGCTCCTACATTATAATATTCAAAATGCAGGTCACACGCCCAACCATGTGTCTGTGGCTCGAATGTTCTCATTGCATGTTCGCACAGAAAACACTGTATTTGGGGGATACTAGAACCCCATCCAAAGAAAATGTAAGCCATGGATAGCATTAATTTATCAAAGCTGTATGTTGAATGCATCAATAGGTCGTGAAAGCTCCTACATTTTAAAATCCGAAATGCAGGTCACACGCATAGAGCTACACGTCGAAGCGTCTGTTGCCATAGCTCGGCAAAGGGACATAACTCTAAATTCTGACCACGCTTCGCGTAAAGGAAAATCGCTTGAGTGCGCGGTCTCGGTGTTATCATTGCGTGTGGCTGTCAACCCGATTGTTGCTGCTGATCCGGTATCGGATCGGCAGTAAAATCGGCTTGAAAAACGGTACGTCCGTCGGTGCCTTAACTCTTAGTCTAACCTCCTGTATGGCCTCAACTGCTTTCTTCCACGTATTTTGTTTGATCGTAAAACCGAATTCGCGCCGCCAGAAGCCCACTGCACAGATACTGTCAGTTTGATCGTCCTTTCTCAGAATAAGATTCCAAAACTGTTTTGATCCATAGTTCTGAACATCAACCACGTTAAAAGATAGAGTTTTATTGGTCTGATTTGGAGTTACTCCAGCACTCAACCACTAGACCCACATCTTTAGTATTGCGTTGTTCAGTGCATTGCATTCAAAATGCGTCCCGCCATTCTCTTCAATTTTATTCCTGATCTCTTTCCACGACATCAGTCTATTCTCCCATACAACCGGCACATCGAGCATGTTTTCGATTCCTTGTTTTTGCCACGTTTTGAAATACAACCAATTTCCTTTATATTTGATTAATTCGTTGTACCATAGTTTCTGAAGAATAAACGATTCCTTGATCACTTCTCATGCAGGCTTAACCACGTTGTTACTACCTTTTTCCAAAATACACTCTTTATGCTCCCTAGACCCATAACTTTCGATGTTTTTGTGCTGAGCTGGTAAATGCCACAATCTCTCAGAACTTTTGTAAAATGCCACTGGGGAATCTTCAACCATTTTTGTCTCACATGCGAAGCAAAAGTGAGTCTATGTACTCACCCGTGTCGTCCGTCCGTCCGTCCGTCCGTCCGTCCGGGCGTAAAAAACTTAAACGTTGAATTTTTTTCGGACACTATGAAGTATATCAACACCAAATGTGGCATAATGGTGTATGATGACAAGGCCTCTAGGACAATACATGGTGACTTGGCCTTGCTTCAAGGTCAAGGTCACAGGAGCCATAAATGTGGTCTCAAAAACAGTCATTTTTCACATTTTCCCAATTTTCTCCCACGTTATTGAGAATGGCGACCTTAGCTACAAGTGATATATAGGGCAAAGTCATCCCCATCTTTTGATACCAGTGTGGTTGACCTTGCTTCAAGGTCAAGGTCACAGGAGCTCTTCAAAGTTGGATTGTATACATATTTTGAAGTGACCTTGACCTTGAAATATGGAAGATAACTGTTTCAAACTTAATAATTATGTGGGGCACATGTTATTCGTTCATAATGAGACACATTTGGTCACATATCATCATGGTCAAGGTCACTTTGACCCTTATGAAATGTGCCCAAAATGGGGTAGTGAACCACTAAAAGTGACCATATCTCATGGTAGAAAGTGCCAATAAGCACCATTGTGCTTCCTATGTCTTGAATTAACAGCTTTGTGTTGCATGACCTTGGATGACCTTGACCTTGGGTCAAGGTCAAATGTATTTTGGTAAGAAAAATGTGTAAAGCAAAAACTTAGTGTATGATGTCATTGGTAGGTTTAGTTGTTTGACCTTGACCTTGAAGGTCACCTGAAGGTCAAGGTCATATAAAGGTCAAGATCAAGCATGTGAGTCGTATGGGCTTTGCCCTTCTTGTTCCACAGTTGCATTCAAAAGCTTCCTGACCCATTGTAAGAAAAACGTTTGTTGCATCTTCAGCAAATACGTCTTCAGATCTCCGTCCTCGATTTCCGATTCCATAACGGTTCTTTTAACCTTTTCAAACGCCTTCTATTTGAATGTCGTCACTGCCATAAAAACGTGTAGAACATTCTGTTCCATTCTTTCAGGAGAGTATCTGGGAGACCCACTGTTTGTATTATAACCACAATTTTACCTTGCATGGACACATCCCTAGAGCTTCAACGTTTCATGCTCTTCTTGATATTTTCCATCCGTGGCTTCCAGTTTACCGTAAATTCCAGCCTATAAGGCGCACCTTAGTATAAGCCGCACCCCCTGAATTTAAAAAAAAATTCAGAAAAATCCATAGATAAGCCGCTTCTTAGTATAGGCCGCACAAAATTAACCAAAATAACGTAGTAGAGAACAGTGAAAACAACAGTATGTATTCAAATAACTCAAGAGAAAATAACAGTTACAAACAAACACGTTGCACACACCAGTTCAACAACCGAATCACTTGGGCTCTTCTCCATCATCTGCACTGAATCCACTAAAGTCCGGCGGCAGCTGTTGGCACAAAGTTGTACGCGCACGTATGGACAATCCTTTGCGTCTCATGAAACGGAAACACCAAGAAGTCGGTAAGATTCAGACTGGATGCAACTGTGCGCGCTTTAAGACGAAGCTGTACAGTGGAAACACCGCGACCATCAACACGTTGTGTGTTAATCCAGTCTTCAAGTTCGTCTTCAAGTTTTGGCCAACGTGCTTTGCAACCTCGGAATGCTTTCTTGGACTTCTTGCACTTGGCAAGTTCACCTTCCTGTTTTCGCCACCGCCGAACCATAGATTTAGATTCGTTGATGCCTAGTTCTTGGGCGGCAGCGCGATTCCCTTTCTCCATAGCTTTGGCGATGGCATCCAGTTTGAAAGCTGCATCATAGACTTGGCGACGTGTTTTCGGCATTACTTTCGGTCTTGTGTGTGTTACTTCTGTTGGGTTGAATGTGTAACTGATCGATCATTCCTAACTTTGACTGCCAACTCACAGCTGTCTGTGCCGTGTGAGTGTGAGTTGTTGTCATACGACGAACTTCGCATAGCAACAATAAACTTAAAGGTAAGTGAGCGAATTCAAGTCCACTTTCTCGAGAAAAATCCATAGATTGGCCGCACCGGTTTATAAGCCGCAGGGGTCCGTTCATGAAAAAAAAGGCGCGGCTTATAGGCCGGAATTTACGGTATCTACATTTCACTTGCATTTGTTTCCTTTGAGAAGCAAATGCTGTTACGAATTACTATTTCCTTCTATTTCCAATTCTTGGGTTGTTAATGTCTACGGGTAAACAACACCAGTTAACTCGCAACGCTTCCACTCATTCATCCAAACAGCAATGGAACAAGTCTAAAATGAAAGGTGTGAACACAAAATCGTAATTCAAATGCTTTAATTCCCTTACTATCAACAAAATCTTAAGATAGAGCTTCACCCTATAATTGAGATTCTAATAAGTATTAGTTGACAATAGTGATCTAAATCCAATTCCCCAAAATAAATAGTTTACTACCAAACCAATAAACAATACTTAGCTGATAGAGGCACCGGCTCAGCCAATCACAAGCCACGTTAGCCGTGCTCGCTGCACGCGCGCGTGGTGGGGGGAGCGAGCGGAGATGGGGGGGGGGGATGGGATATCCACGGAGGTAACACTTTCTCACAGCTTGACGAATGGTTAACTCTGTCGCCTGTGGAGACAGGCGGCAACAATTCTTCTTTTAGGCAAGGTGACTTGAGACGACTTTAAATGCTGACAGTGGCGAGCTCAGGGGAAGTGTAGATATGCAGCGTAGACGCATTGTTGGAGCAAGCGTGGTAGATGACGACGTGGTTTGCTCTCTCAAGGTAGACACGCTCAGGACGAGCGTGGGCTTCAAACAGACGATACGTGTGCGGAGCCGACGATACGCCCCTCATACGACGACTTCTGTAGCGAGGTGCTTTCTTGACTGGAAGAGGACTATGTAGTTGTCTTCTAGCTGTGGAGACGGCCTTCGTCACTTCTGTAGGGAGAAACTTCTGGATGGAGCAAGGACACTGTCTCTGTCTTTCCCCCGTGACAAGGGTAGGGCAGAATTCTGTTCTGTCCTTTGGACGATAACGTCGGGACGTGGTAACTGCAGGGTCAAGTCGAGCAGAGGAGCGGACACTTCAGTCATGTAGAATCAGGCTTTCATCTTGATAGGGCTTGTGCCACGTGTAAACTACGAACAGAGCGCCCACACTCACACTCGGTGGCTGATCATGAAATAAAAATACTTCACGCGCCCAGTATTGCATTGCAAGGGCATTTTATATGCACGCCAAAAACTTCTAGTCTTTTCTGTCCTATCAAAACAGGGAGGGGTCTTGGGGTTCTTACTCAATTGACCAATCACCGTTCGACTGTATAAATACTAACTTGATCACATGTCTCCCGCAAGTCATTTCTGATTGATCCGTCAACCAAACAGCATCATTAGGCAGTCCTCTAAAGGTTCCATGTTGATTGGCTAATCTTGAATCATTAATCAAGACGTGAACATTTCCAAATGAAAGGCTTTACTAACTCTTAGACCGGGCATTTGCTACTTGCCTCTCACAAATCCTAAGTGAACAGGATGCATTTACTATATTCAATAAGGTTGGCAGTCCACTCTACACCACAGTACGGGTTGGCAGCGCCACTAACCTGTCCCATTGACTAATCAAACAACAACAGAGTGGGGAAGGGTGTTTTCGTCACAAATGCCAAGGATCTTTACTCTGTCAGCACATTCTATCCCCGTATTGATTTATTTCCTGTGCTTTAAATACCATTGCTTTAGTATTTTGGTACATTGACATGCAACCTGAAAACCGAGATAATTCCTTGAGAATTGCTAGCGCACTCGTGATATCCTGCTTGTCCGTGGCAAATAGGGTTGTATCGTCGGCGTACTGCTGAATCTGAATCCGGCTTCTGCCACCTGTCGCTGATGGTAACTCAATGCCCATAAAATCCCTGCTTCGGACTCCAATGGCCAGGATCTCCGCAGCGAGGGCATAGGTCAGGGGCGAGTATGGGCAGCCTTGACGGATGCCACAATTGATGTCGAATGGTTCAAAGGTCTATAAAAGTCCATCCACCATGGTTTATACTGCTTGTAGTACCTTCCATTAGAAGTCCAGACCACCTGCTGACTTCCTGACCAAATCCAAGTGCAGAAAGGCCTTCAACACAGAGTCGAAAGCTTTGGCTAAATCCAAGGCGAGAATAAATCCTGGTTGTTTTGAGAGTTTGGAGTATTTAATCACATCCTCGACTGTCCTTAAGACTGAAGCTATATTTCTTCCCTTCCAGAACCCAACCTGGTAAAAACTTATTAATGTACTGATTACTCCTTCGAGTCTCAGGGACATGATCTTAGGCAAGAGTTTTTAATCTGTATTGAGAAGAGTTATCGGGCAACAGTTAGTAAGATTATACCGAGGAGAATCATTTCCTTTATGAATCAAAGTTAGAATGCCATGTCTTTGCGTAAACGAGAGTTCACCTTTTTAAAGCTTCATAAAACATGCTACCAAGTGTGTTACTCACATTCATCCAGAAAAAATTGTAGAACTCGACATTCGAACCATGGCTGCCAGGTGCAGTGTCATGTCTCCGAGTGCTCTTCCAGCTTCTTCTACTGTAACGGGACCCTCACATGAGCGGCGTTTCTCGTCGTCCACTTTGGGGAGGTCCGCGCCACCTAGGAACTCATTCACTGCACGACTCACATTCCTGTTCTTCATCTGCGTTTTTTTATTGCATAGTTTGCTGAAGTAGTTCACTTGTTCCTTTAGAATTTCACTTTGATCTAATAGAACTTTCCCAATTATCTTTTTGAAGTTCGTTATCAAACTGAATTTTCCACGACTTTTTTTTCTAATCCCAGAAAGTACTTAGTATTCTTTTCTCCTTTCTTCACCCATTTAGCTCGAGCACGGATTTGAGCCCTTCTTGCTTTTGCTATCGAGAGTATTTCGATTTTTCTCTTTATTTTCAGTAATTCAGTTTGCTTCTCCTTGCTGTATTTCCAACCTATTTCATTTTCAATTTTATATAGTTTTGTTAGAAGGTTAGCACTGTGGTGTAAGTTCTTTCTAGCACGATTTTGACAATAACGAATGCTGAAGTCCCAAATTTGTACGTTAGCCGTTTTCCATCTGTCTTCATTTGTATCATTTCCGTCTATGATAAATGTTTCAAACAGTTGGTTAATCATTCTTACATAATGTTTGTCTTTTATCAAACAGTTGTTGAAGCGCGAATAGCCCGGACCTCTGACAAAACTTGATGACTGCATTTCCACAACCACACCTCGGTGGTCGGTGTTTGGCGTCGACACAATTTCACATGCTACACAGTCTCCAATGAGACTCTCAGACACAAAGCAGTAATCCAACCGTCTGGCAATGAAGGGGACCATACGAATCCACGTTTATACATTTTCCACCTTGTGGAAAGCTCTCCATAGGTCCACCAAGCCCAGCTTTACACAAAAGTTTCTCAGCGCAGCAACATAATTTCTATCATGAGAATTTCCGAATAAATTGTCTAGATCATTATTTATTACAGTATTAAAATCTCCAAGCACTGATATATTTGATTTTTCAATTGTTTTTAACAAATATCTTAGCCTTTCAAAGAATTTGAGCCTTCCTGATGTATTGTTTGGAGCATATACATTGCACATATAGCCTTGAAAAACGTCCGAATTAATCAAAATAAGAATGAGTATTTCCTCTGTATGGATTTGCTGCACTGCGTCTTGAAGATTCGGTCCGACTAATATAACTTCTCCCTTGCTGTGAGTCCCCTGTGGGTTCAGGGTAAGAATTGACCCACCGCGTCTCCCTACGCGATTCGTAAGAGGCGAATACCTAGGGACACCGTGACTTCATTTGCGTTTACTCTAAACTGCTCTAGTGATTTTCGTGCTTAATGGCCTTACATAGCCTACAAAGGCTGATAGGCCATAAAACGCCATCAATCCAATCCAATCCAATTCTCCCTTGCTGTGTGCTGATCCTTTCACCGAGAAAAAGTGTTTTGCCTTCCCACTCCCTTTCCCACTCTTAGCATCTCTCTGTGAGACATGAGTTTCTTGAATGCATACTATATCAATTTTTTGTCTGTTTGAAGAAATTGAACAAGGCTGTCTTTTTGTGTGTTTTTTTCTTCTGTATATCCCTCTAGCGTTAAGTGTGAAACATTTCAGCGAGACCATCAACAGAAGCGTCAAGATTCAGGGTACACGTCTAATTAGAGAAAACAGGTCGAAGGGATAGGCATTGGTTAGAGGCCGAAATGAGAGAGTTCAAATTTACCTCAGACAGTCTTGTCTCTTTGACTTGAGGCTCTTATGTCTCGCTTGTTTGTCTGGCTGCGGCGGTGTAGAGCCGATCGGTGAAAGAGTGCGCCTGGCTGAGGAACCTTTACGGGTTTGATGAGCTGAGGTTTTACAAACATTTCTCGACTTCTCTCTTCCTCTTTTTTCTGGTGTAACATTTTCCGTGGAGCTCTGTTTTTCCTCTGTCTCTTAGTCCTCATGTTCACCACTATGGGGCAGCAGCTTGCACTCGGGAGCATCTGCCTTGTTACCCTCTTCATAGCATTGTCTACTCTATATCGGGTTAAGACAACTGTTGTAACTATGTTCTTTGAGGAAGCATTTGCTGCATATAGAATCCGCATTGTTAGAAATCTGACCCCTGTGGTACAGAGATGCGGAAAATGGTCCAATAATAAAAGACTTCGGCAGTGGTTCTTTTGGCGAGATGATGTAGATGATTCTCCGGCCTGTCAACCACCTCGTCAGTTTGCCATTATCGTATAATGCTAGACCGAATGTCGCATCCTAGTCCTTTGATTGCTCTTACTATTTCTTTGTCGGACAATGAGATCGACACATTACCAATTATTGCCTTCACGGTTGATATTTCTTTCGTGGAGCCATCAGAGTTTATCACCACAAACGGGCTGGTACCTCGAAGAGTAATCTTGATGCCCCGGAGAGTGATACCCTGCGTCAACAGCTTGATTCTGGCATCTTGCTGAGCTGGGTAAATTCTCCATAAGCTTCTGAATCTCTGTGCCCCTATCACCGACTGAAAACCCGACACTTTTTCTGCTGCATAGCAGAGTTCTGATGTCGAATAGATCTCCTTTTTAAACGCTGGAAGCGAATTTTCACGAGGAATAACGGCTTCACGATCGCGGTTGCGCCTCATCCAAAAGACACCATTCGTGAACAAACTCAGGCCTCAATTCACACAAGGCACGAAGAAAGACAGATAAAAATCGTGCAAATTATCAACAAAAAGCAAAACAGTTCCACAAGCAAACGGGTCTGAAATCTTCAGCGATGACTGGGTTTCTAGATGTCATGACTCGGTATTATTTTTAATTTTTGGGAAAATATTAAAGAGAATGTCTGTCACGGATCATGTGTGGTGTAACTTTTAAGTCCACTTCATGCTGTTTTTTAGTACGGCATGATACACCATTAAGCACTGTGCAGCGTCAGTACTTGCATTTCTGCTCGTGCTTTTACACCCCAATGCTGCATGTCCCTTGTTGCACGAAATTCACCGGTTTTAGGCGAGGACTTTTTGTACATGAAGACCTGATTTAATTTCGTAGGATATAGAGATTGGGAGTGGAATAAGAAATTGATACTAAGAACTTACATGTAAGTCTGTGTAGCCCGCTGTGCGGGTTTTTAAATGTTTCATTTTGTAATAATTGGTTATGTTTTCATTTTCTTTTGTCTTTTCATTTGAGAAAGAATTATTGTATTGAAAGATATATCTGTCTGAATGGGTCAATCGTTTTATATATAATTTCGTTCTTAAACGTGACTAGTGACTGAGGAAGGAATTTCCCTTTTTTTACTGTCAGGTTGGTGGCGTGAGCCAGTTCCATGTACACCAATCGCGACACTAGAGATACTTTACAAGTACCAAGTCATATATGTCTTATAGAAAATCCACAAAAACATCAGAGCTGGGAAGGATGCATCCTCTCGGCTTCTCTTGAAATACAGTTCTGTATCAGTTACTATTGCTTTGCTGCAGGCAATGTGGCACTGATGAAGACCGCAACATCTACCTCCGTGAAACATAATTGGGGACCTGAAAGGGCGGTGGAAGGAGACGTGGGAGATGATATAACTACCACCTGCTTCCAATCAGCAGAGGGTCTTTCATCCAATGAATGGTCTGTGGACCTTGGTCAGGTCACCCCCCTGGACCAAATCATCGTCCGCCGCTACAGAACACAACGTGGGTGTCCTCATAAGTTATCCCTTCTTTTTAACTCAAGACACTTATGAAGATGGTGTATTCATAATATACAACATAAAACCAGTCAGGCTGTTCAACCAAAAACACAGACTGACATTTTTTTCACTTAGCCGTGCTACTGACAGTACATACGTGTATAAGCTTGATGGCAAAAGAGCATTTCTGCCTTTTTGAAGACTGGATAACTATAATGAGAGGGATGAAGATGCAGTTAGTAAAGGACGCCTACTTGTAAAAACACAACAAAATTATTCTTGAGCCGTTTTTGTGCTTGGGATAAATTTTGTTAACAGATGGCAAACGTACAATGTGTATGAGGGTCAGTCATATATCCTCATCGTCTCATCGATCCATCCTCGACATCCTCCATCCTCGATATCAATCATCCATCCGAATCATCCATCCCATCCATCTAATCCATCCCTCCCATCCCTCCCATCCACATCATCATTCCCTCCCATCCACATATCCCCTGTGCGTTTTGGGTAAGATTTGACCCACCGCGTCTCCCTACGCGATTTGTAACAGGCGAATAACTAGTGACACCGTTACTTGATTTGCGTTTATTCCAAACTGTTTTAGTGATTTTCGTGCTTGAAGTCCTTACATAGCCAACAAAGGCTGATGAGCCGTAAAACTCCATCAATCTATCCTTCCCATTAACATCATCCATCCCTCCCATCCACATCATCCATCCATCCATCCCTCCCATCCACATCATCCATCCATTCATCGCATCCCTCCCATCCTCATCATCCATCCACATCATCCGTCCACATCATCCATCCATCCATCCCATCCCTTCCATCTCTCCCATCCACATCATCCATCCATCCCATCTATCCCATCCCTCCCATCCACATCATCCATCCACATCATCCATCCACATTATCTATCAATCCATCCCATCCCTTCCATCTCTCTCAACCACATCATCCATCCATCCCATCCATCCCATCCACATCCCATCCTCCCATCCACATCATCATCCATCCATCCATCCCATCCATCCCATCCATCCCATCCATCCCATCCATTCCATCAATCCATTCCATCCCATCCATCCCATCCACATCATCCATCCATCCATCCATCCATCCCATTCCCCCCAAAGTCCAATCCCGACCTCTCCGTGGTGGGATGGACAGGGAGAGGTGACTCTGCTCGCCCCTCCTTGACCAACTGGGAACCTGGCAAACGTGTTCCCCTACGTAGTGGGGCAGCGTGTTGGCCGTGCGCTGCTTCCCGTGTCGGGGGAGGAAGGGATCCTGGTGGTTGCAGGGAGCTGCTGCTGTAGCAGCAGTCGACACAACACACCACTTTGGCCCAGACTCTCCCTGGACGGGTGGTCAGATGGACCCGGTCTGACCAATCGGTTGGTCGCGTCTGCCTAAAAAGTCACGATTCTCATAGGGACTATGCCCGTCCTTCCTCTCCCTCCCCCTCCCCTCCCCCTCTCTATCAATAACTTGTATAGACTATATTTTTTTCTGGTGACTCCGAAGGCGGGGGAGGAGGGGGGGGCTTATGGGTCAATTGTGTATTGTGAAGTGGTGACAGTACGTCGCATTACATGAGTATATCCCGGGCATAGCCCTGGCCCAGCAACGCGCTGGTCATCCGCTCAGACCATGTCCCCTTGTTGGACTCCATGGTGGGTGGGGAGTGCCTGGGATGAATTTTTAATCATTAAATCATGGAAAATACGAAGAGAAAAACCACCTTTCTAAAATACAAAGAGAGGTCTCCTCCAGTTCGGAGAGCCTTTCTGACTCTACTGCCCACTTTGATGACGACGGCTGGCCTCGCTTTCTCCTCGTTCGCTCTGTTGAACAGCAGAATCCAATTAGCAAAGTGTCCCCATTTGCCATTGCAAAAGCCATCCAAGGCATTGCTGGTGAGCCCAAGCAGGTGAAAAACCTCAGGAGAGGAGACCTTCTTATGGAGGTGACCAAGAAGTCCCATGCTTTCAATCTGCTGAAGGCGTCAACCTTTGCAAATGTCCCGGTGAAAGTCGAGCCTCACACAAGTCTTAATTCATGTAAAGGAATTATTAGATTCGAGACCTTGCCGAACTGACCGAAAACAACATATTAGAAGGACTGTCGGACAAGGGAGTGAGGAGTGTCCGAAAGTTGACAGTAAGACGTGATGGTGTGATCAAGCCCACCAACACGATCCTGTTGACTTTTGGTACCCCCACTCTCCCTTCCTTCGTGAAGGCCGGGCTACATTCGGATTGTTGATGACCCTTTTATCCCCTACCCACTTCATTGTTTTAAGTGCCAGCAGTTCGGCCACATCCAAGATGCGGTGGTGATGACCACAATGACGATGGCTGCTGCAACACCCCGAAATGTGCCAAGTGTTCTGGTTTTAACCCGTCTTACTATCGCGACTGTCCCAAGTGGCAGCACGAGAGAGAGATCCAGAGGGTGAGAGTCACCAAAAGCATTTCATTTCCAGACGCAAGACGACTTGTAGAGGCTGCAAAAAGGCCTTCAACCAGCCCTTCTTATGCCTCTGCGGTCAAGTCTGTTAAGTCGGTGGCTTGCCAAACCACTGTCACTTGGTTGAAGGGTGACAAGCCGAAAGCTGTATCAGAGTCGGTGTCTGCTGCCGTCCAGACAACTTCTGGGGAGACGCTCAGGAAGGTATCCAAGCCACCTGAGTCGTCTCGGCTGCCTACCAAGACATCTAAGAAGTCGGAGAGACACACTCCACCAACAAAAGACCGGCTTTCGAAGGGGGAGCGTGACCCACTGCAGCAGCACAGCCGGTTTAGTGCGCTGCAGGCCTATGAGGAAATGGAGACGGGAGATCCCGCCTCTACGGCTCCTCAGAGCCACGTCCACTCCCCGAACAAGAAATGAGCACTGTTGTTTGGTGGAACTGTCAAGGTTTGAGGGCAACTTTTGAGGAGATTTTACTCCTCATATCATTACTTAATCCTCTTGTTCTGTTTACAATAGACTCTTATAAGATCTTGTAATACAGTCTCTTTTCATGGATTTACTACATGTTTGTCTTTTTTCTTCTTCGGAAAGCGCTGTGGGTTGAGGGTATGTTCTGGTGGGAAATGTCCCTCATGGTCTCGTCTTCTTGTCCACTCCACTGCAGGCAGTCGCTGTGCGGGTGACGCTTCATAGACCCATCACCATATGCTCCCTGTATGCCCCCCCAGCTCCTCTTTAAATCGTGCCGATTTAGAAGATTTGATTTCTCAGTTACCAACACCTTTTCTGTTACTTGTGGGATTTTAATGGCCATAAGCGCTTGTGGGGCGGTCATATCACTGATGCTCGTGGCAAAACTTTAGAAAAGTTCATCTGTGATAATGATTTATATCTTTTAACACTAAGCAGCCAACTTATCCCCATCGACCTCAGTCTCTGTTACTTCTCTCTGGCCTTGGTTGTTTCCTGGCAGGTGCGGGAGGACTCTCATGGGAGTGACTACTTTCCAGTCGTGCTGACATCTGCCCGACATTTTGCTGCTCAGAGGTCGTCTCGGTGGAAACTCCAGGCAGCCGATTGGAATCTCTTTCGATCCCTTTGTGAGACTCTGCTCCGTGTTGAAGCATTCGATTGCGGTGATGACCCTGTAGGCTCTTTTACAACTATGTTAAATGAAACTGATCACCTTTAAATCCCTCGTACTTCGACAGCACTACAACGGGTGCATCGTCCCTGGTTTAACCAGGAGTGTTGAGATGCTCTTCGTTGTAGAAATAAGGCTCTTTGAATCTTTTAAAGAAACTCATGCCTCGAGAATCTTCGCTGTGTCAGGGAACTCAGAGCCCTTGCTCGGCGCACCATCCGCACTGCCAGGAGGCAGTCCTGGAGAGAGTACGTTAGTAGTCTAGAAGCTGAAATCTGTAGCTTGCAAAAAAAATGGGACGCTAAACGTTGAGGGTTACAAGCGTCCACCTGGGCTAAATGGAGAGTCTAGACATAGAGCTATGTGGTCTAGGTAGGCGGACATTCTGAATTTGGTTTGTTTGGCCGCCATGATACTTTTCAAAATGGCCGCCACAATCTACACTTTTCTTTATATCTCAGCTAGTATTTGGGATAAAATCAAAAACATGGAGTCAATTCCTATGTTTTGCATGATGACAAAGTCAATTGTGGCCAAAAAATAACCCTAGCATTCACATTTTCTATCAAAAATTAAATATTTGACAAAATAGCTAGGCGATATACGAATTCGGTAAGTATTATCTTTCTGAATTTGCTATCTTAAGCAATGTATATCAGTGTGGTCTGGATGAAATGTTTACTACTAGAACAATGTAGTTTAGGTGGGTGGATATTCTAAATTTGCTTTGGATGGCCATGATGACAGATTTAAAACGGCTGCCAACATCGGGATTGGCGTAAAACTGCCTCACGAGTTCGTATAGGTAGATTGGCAAACAAAACAACCATGTCTATGTGATTTGGCAAGAAAAGTACAAGTATGCTGTAACACATAGGAATGGAGTGGTACTTTGCAGTGGTCGGGGCTCATTTTAAACAAAACAATATTTTCATGTGCACATGTTGTATTTCCATTTGAAATTGTGCATTGAATTTCTTGGCAATCAACATTGCAGAAACAAAGTTTACTCCATGTTGCTCAGGAGAATAACAAATAAAAACCAACGATTTGAAGAAAATACACACACTGGGTGATGATATAAACTGAACATTTTAATACTTCTGAAATATCAACGATACTGCTTAGCATGCTTATCATGGTAATTATGCACTTTCAGTACACAACAACTCTGACTCTTCAGCTGTGTCTGCACGAAGGACAGTGTCGTTGGACACAGAATGGCCAGCAACATGAAGGAGACGAACAAGGTATTTTGATCTTGTGGCTTGGTGCACTGTGAGACCAATGCCCAGATGCTTGGGCGTCATTTTTTGTCTTCTTGATGTTGTGAAGACAATATCTTGACATATGATATGATCCAACGGTATCACAGGAATGGCAATGTGATGATTCCAAGGAATTTCCTGCACGGAACAGGCAAAGGATATGAGGCAAATGACAACATTGACATTCTTGAGGAAACTCTGAGTGGCACAGGGAAATTTCATGCCAGCCAGTACATCGCTCTCCGACGCAAAGCACCACTGGAGCCAGAAATGGACATTCAGATAAAGACAGCTTTTCCAAAAGTTGTTCATGCACCTGCTGAGATGACAAACCTGCAAAACATCAACATGACCAATACAAAGCCAGAACCTGTATTTGCACAATGTGCAGGAAGCATGTTATTTGCCAAATCACCAGAAAATCGCCGAGGCAAACACACAGGACCTAGCATGGATCATGGTAGACAGCACCAGCCAGATGATCAGGTTGTTCCAGGTTGGAGTGGTTTCAACCAGAAGGTGAGCACTTGTGATCCACCACTGACAGAAGTTGGTCCAATGCCAATCCTGAATTCCCCAGCCCACGAATTCCCCACAGTATGAACCGTCATGCAGAACTGCAAATCAATGACTGAGAAGCTTGGAGAGAAATACACGGTGATCACTTTTGATGAGCAGATGTACTCAAAAGCGAAGATGTTACAGTGGGACCAACTGGACAGCTGTAAGGACTTGGTCATCATGCTAGGAGGGTTCCACACCTCAAAGAACGTCTGCAAAGTTGTGGGGAAGTACATGGATTCATCAGGCATAGCAAACATCTGGGTAGAAAGTGGCGTACTTGGTGAGGTGACAGCTGAGAACATCATTGACGGAAAAGGTTGAAATAGAGCCATTCGCGTACACAAACTCACAGTGGAAGCTCTGTGGTCCATTCTTTGGGAGCGCTTCAAAGAATGGGTCACAGAGAATGAGAAGACGGTCAATGGAAGCCTCCAGAATGCAGCAAAAAGAGTCGCTCAAGGCTTTGCCAATAAAGATGACCAAGACATCCAGTCATCCCTGGAGAATCTGTTGTCCTCCATTGAGGAAGTCAAAGTCTTGTTTGATGAGTTTGAATCTTCCTCTTCGGAACATGCAACCTACCAGTACTAGAGGACCTACATGAAACTAGTCTCAATTCTGTTGAGATTCACTCGGTCTCTCCGCAATGGCGACTGGGAACTGTTTCTATCATCATTCGCTGAGATGCTTCCATGGTTCGGAGCGTTTGATCACTTTCATTATACCCGTTGGGGGACAGTCTTTCTGGCGGACATGAAGATGCTTCCGATGACAGCGCCTGAGGTGCACCTGGGCTTCTTGGCCGGCGACTTTGTCACCAAAGAAACGAAACAACTTTTCAACCAGATCGCAGATGATCAAGCGATGAAACACGTCAACAAAACTGGAAAGTCGCTGGAGGACTTGTTGGCATTACAAGAACAGACACAGCCAGGGACAGGTGGTCTCTGACACTCAGCGCAAGATCTCAGCTGGCTAAGGACACTGAGGCCATGTTTGGCCTGTCAAGTGTTGATGATGAAGATGACGAGCACGACTGTGCGCACAAGGCCTTCGGGGAAAAGAGGTTGAAACAGGATCAAGATGATCTACAGAAACTCATCAACTTGTTTCAGACATTCAACCCCTTTGCTCACCCATCACCCGACCTGATTTCACTCACAACTTGTGACGTTGCCAGTGATGTTGTGAAACATGACTTGCTAACAGCAGAAGAAACAGGAAATGAAGTCGTCCCAGAGTTTGTGCAAAAAAGATTTGTCCTGAAAGAGACCCTTTTCCATGACAGGATCAAAACCAAGAAACTCTGCACCTTGGAGAGCATGTACACACTGTAGTCAACAGTGGATGGAAGCTGGTCACAAAGGAGAATGCAGACGTGATTGAGCCCATCCTGCTGAGTCGTGCACCCACAACTGATACAAGACAACTTTTTCTCGAGCTCATAGATTGTGGCTGCACATCGTGTTCTACAAGACGCTGCAGCTGTTGGTCCAGTGGACAGTGATGCACAAGAGCATGCCGATGCAAAGACTGCAGAAATCCCCACACTTTGACAGGGCTACGCAACTGAGCCTTGAAATACCACTTTGTGCCTGAGAAACTAGTGTTCTGCTTCCATAGAGGCATGTAGCCTGCCATACTCGGTGATCCAGAAACGACAAATCGTTTCTTATAATGTTATATACACATTATTGTGCCATCATCACATGTTCATTGCTGAAAAGGGAAACCTAACGAGTGTAATGCATAAATGTTTGTGCATTATGTTGTACTTTGGTGTTTGAAACTGTTCTTATGTATTGAAGAGTCAGAGTTGTTGTGTACTGAAAGTGCATAATTACCATGATAAGCATGCTAAGCAGTATCGTTGATATTTCAGAAGTATTAAAATGTTCAGTTTATATCATCACCCATTGTGTGTATTTTCTTCAAATCGTTGATTTGTATTTGTTATTCTCCAAAGCAACACGGAGTAAACTTTGTTTCTGCAATGTTGATTGCCAAGAAATGCAATGCACAATTTCAAATGGAAATACAACATGTGCACATGAAAATATTGTTTTGTTTAAAATGAGCCCCGACCACTGCAAAGTACCACTCCATTCCTATGTGTTACAGCATACTTGTACTTTTCTTGCCAAATCACATAGACATGGTTGTTTTGTTTGCCAATCTACCTATACGAACTCCTGAGGCAGTTTTACGCCAATCCCGATGTTGGCAGCCGTTTTAAATCTGTCATCATGACCATCCAAAGCAAATTTAGAATATCCACCCACCTAAACTACATTGTTCTAGTAGTAAACATTTCATCCAGACCACACTGATATGCATTGCTTAAGATAGCAAATTCAGAAAGATAATACTTACCGAATTCGTATATCGCCTAGCTATTTTGTCAAATATTTAATTTTTGATAGAAAATGTGAATGCTAGGGTTATTTTTTGGCCACAATTGACTTTGTCATCATGCAAAACATAGGAATTGACTCCATGTTTTTGATTTTATCCCAAATATTAGCTGAGATATATAGAAAAGTGTAGATTGTGGCGGCCATTTTGAAAAGTGTCATGGCGGCCAAACAAACCAAATTCAGAATGTCCGCCTACCTAGACCACATAGCTCTATGTCTAGACTCTCCATTTAGCCCAGGTGGACGCTTGTAACCCTCAACGTTTAGCATGTTACACTTTTCTGAACTCAGCTACCCGACTATAGTAAGCTCTCCTCCAGGACTCCCATTCGCAAGATGTGGGAGATGGTGCGGAAGATCTAGGGGAAGTTCGTTTCTTCTTCCGTCTCTCATCTGTCCGTTGATGGGAGGACTGTCGACTCCTCACCTGAGATTGCTGATGCTCTGGCTGCCACCTTTTCTCGTAACTCGTCTATTTCCTTCTGTAATCCGTCTTTCAAACGGAACAAGGCGGAGCGGGTAGAGGATGGCCTCAGGTTCGAGTCTCACAACTCTGAAGTTTAGAGTGTGCCTTTTTCTCTGCGGGAGCTTCTCAACTCGTTGAAAAACGCCCATGATACTTCTCCTGGTCCTGATGGCTTCATTGTTAGATACTCAAGCATCTGCCTAAGCCGTCGCTCCAGTTGTTACTTGAGATTTTTAATACTATTTGGTCTTCGGGTTCTTTCCCACCTTCGTGGCGGGAGTCTATTGCCGTTCCGGTTCTCAAACTGGGTAAAGATCCTAACGACCCTGTAAGTTACCGTCCAATATCCCTCAGAAGTTGCGTCTGCAAGACCCTAGAGTGAATGATTAACGCCCATCTTGTCTGGTTCCTGGAGAAGCATGGGGTCCTCAGTGACGTCCAGTGCGGTTTCAGGAGGCGGGAAGCACGGCTGATCCTCTCGTTCGTCTTAAGAGCCTTGTGCAGGACGCTTTTTTGCGTCTTGAACATTGTGTGGGTGAATTTTTCGACCTCGAGAAGACGTACGACATCACCTGGAGATATGACATCTTGTCCAATCTCCACGCCATGTATCATCGGGGTCGACTCCCACATTTTATATGTAATTTCCTGTGTAATCGCTCGTTTTGAGTCCAAGTTGGACCGGTTTTGTCAGAGTGCTATCCCCAGGAAATGGGTGTCCTTCAGGGCAGCATTCTGAACGTGACTCTTCAGCGTGAAGAACAACGGTATTGTGAAGTGTCTTCCTCCCGGAATTAACTCATTTTTATATGTGGATGATTTTCTAATCTTTTGCCATGCCAGGAGCATGGATCTTATTGAGAGGCAGCTGCGACTGTCTCTCAACCATCTTGTGGATTGGTGGGGTTCGAACGGTTTTTAATTTTCTTCATCGAAAACTGTGTGCATGCACGTTTGTGCATGTTGCAGATTACACCCTTATGCTGTTTTGCTTCTAGTTGCATTTCCTTTACCTGTCGTGGAGGAAACCAAGTTTCTTGGAATCCTCTTCGACAGACATTTAACTTTGATACGGTATCTTAAATATTTACGTATCAAATGTACCAAGGCACTCAACCTACTTTGAGTTGTTGCTCACTCCCACTGGGGAGGAGGTATCAGTGTTTTAATACTCCACTATTGTGCCTTGGTATGCTCCAAACTAGATTATGGTTGTTTTGTGTATGGGTCAGCTCTCAAGTCGTACTTGTCGATGCTTGACCCAATACACCATCAGGGTTTACGATCAATCCTCGGTGCCTTTCCGCACCTCTCCTGTGGAGAGTTTATATGTGGAGGCACGCAAGCCTCCACTTCATTTACGTAGGCGCAAGCTTGCGTTACAATACATTCTTCTTGTAAGTTCTAACCCAACCAATCCTACGTATCCTTGTGTTGTCCGGCCGAAGATTTCGCACCTTTACGCGGCTAAGCCCAGCTGTAATCCCCCGTTGGGGATACGAGTTGAGGAAGATATGGTGGCGGTGAACGTTTGGCTGGACAAACGTTTTACCTCTCCTTTGTATCTGTAACCACCGTGGCTCATACCTGAGCCTGTTGTTTTAATTCATCTGGCAAAATTTGTCAAGAGTGCTGCCCTCCTTCACACTTACAAGAGTGAATTCCGTGAAATTTGTTTATCGAAATATGCAGTTTTTTACCCACTATATACAGATGGTTCTAAAGACGGAGATCGTGTGGCGGTAGCTGTTGTCGCCCGCGACTCCGTCTTCTGCTTTCGCCTTCCGGATGGGACTTCGATCTACTCTGCAGAGCTTAGTGCACTTGAGGCCGCTCTTGGCGTAGTCCAGAGCAAGAGACTGACACGAGCCCTTGTGGTCTCTGACTCGCTATCGGCCTTACAGGCTCTGCGGGCAAGAGAGATTTCCCATCCTTATTCGTTTGACATATTTGTTCATCTGTGTCGACTACAGTATGGGGGCACTGAGGTCGCCTTCTCTTGGGTCCCTAGCCATATGGGCCTCCTGGGGAACGAGAGAGGAGATCATGCTGCCAAGTCTGCTCTCTCCCTTCCCATGTCCCAGGGCAGGATCCCCGCGGACGACCTGGTACCCCGTATTACTAAATACATTTCTAACCTGTGTCAGGCCGATTGTGGCGGCAGGGCACATGACAAACGTCACGAAAAAGCTTCTGTGTGGGGTGAGCGACTCTACCCCACATCGCTCACGAGAAGAAAGTTGTGCTCTGCCGTTCCCAGATCGGCCATTCTGTTCTGACCCACTCCTATTTGTTGCGGTCGGAGCCTCCACCGGAGTGCCACACCTGCCAGTGCAAGCTCACCATGCAGCACGTTCTGGTGGAGTGCCCTCGACTTGCTCATCTACGGAGTGGGTGAAGCAGTCTGTCAGACATTCATAAAGATCCTCTAGCTGTGATAAAAATGTAAATAGATTCTGAGTAATATTTTCGTTTAAGAGTCGTACTATGTCTTCATTGTTTTCGATACTTCTCCACTTACCTCTTCTGAGGTAAGGTTTAAATGCTCATTTTTATTCAGTGGAAGTATGTTGTGGCCTTGAATGGCCTTCACGGCTGATGAGCCCTTGGGCTCCATCCACCTATCCTTTAGTGCTTTGTCGGTGACGATGGAAATCGAGATGTGAATTGTTGCCCTTTCGCCCTTAATAATTTTTCGTGTTTGTAGGCCCTACACAGCCTTTGCTGGCTGGTGGGCAGTGGGACTCGATTTAATAGATTTCATGTCACTAGTTAGGTGAACTGTATGAGACCTCACTGTCGTGAAAAGTGTTAATACCTTGTTAAAGATGGGTGTTCTTCAACGTTGTGGCCTTATATAGCCTACACGTTTGATAGGCCCTTTAACTCCATCTATCCATCCATCCATCCATCCCTTCCATCCACATCATTCATCCATTCCATCCCTACATTCCATCCATCGAATCCCCATCATCCATCCATCCATCCATCAAATCCATCCATCCATCTCATCCCTCCATCCCATCCCTCACATCCACAACATCCATCCATCCATCCATGCCATCCATATCATCCATCCATCCATCCATTACTCCCTCCCATCCCTTCCATCCACATCATCCATCCATCCACAATCAATCCATTCGTTGACAATCAATCCATCCGTTCACAATCAATCTATCCCTCCACAGTCAATCCTTTCCTCTACAATCCCTCCCTCCCTCCCGCCATCTGCAACATCCATGCCACGAATGCCATCTGCATCATCCATGCCACAATGCCATCTGTATCATACAATGCCACAATGCCATCCGCAACATCCATGCCACCCATGCCATCTGCATCATACATGCCACCCTTGCCATCTGAATCATCCATGACACCCATGCCACCCATGCCATCTGCATCATCCAAGCCACCCATGCCATCTGCATCATCCATGCCACCCATGCAATCTGCATCATCCATGCCACCCATGCAATCTGCATCATCCATGCCACCCATGCAATCTGCATCATGCATACCACAATGCCATCTGCATCATCCATGCCACAATGCCATCTGCATTATCCATGCCACAATGTCGTCCGCATCATCCATGCCACCCATGCAATCTGCATCATCCATGCCACAATGCCATCTGCATCATCCATGCCACCCATGCAATCTGTATCACTGTCGCGTGTATACCTCTATTTTTGCTAAATGTTGTTTTGCGATGCAACACTCTCAGCCTCGAGGAACGACATAGTCGTCCTAAAGGAGAGGAGCAAATTGATATACAAAGTTTACAACTAAACTTTACCACCACGCCTTGGGGGGACACAACAGTCATAAGATGGAACAAGTGAAGAATGACCACTGACTCAGGGATAAAATAAACAAAGTTTAATTCAAAATACAAGTTCCCTCAGATCACTGCACGGGGCAGTGATCAACAAGACATCCCACAGCGGAAACAAGATGGTGGGGCACTTCCGCTGTGGAAGTCAAGCCTAAAAAATATACCCAACAACAACTACAACAATCACCCACAACGAGGTGATTCACAAACCCCCAAAACACATGAGAAAAATCAGCCACAAGTAACTCTGTCCCCATTCCCCTAAAAATATTAGCCCCACTTCAATGCTAAACAGAAGTGGCTAAAGTTCCACACTGGACAATTGACGTCAAAACGTTAAGTTACACAGAATATTTAGAACTATTCAAACTCCTTCTAAATAACTCTCCCACTCAGAACTTCTAAGTTAGTGCTGCAGGGATCAGTCTACTCTCACTAGACTGTCCAAGGAAAACGTCCCCTCTCACAGGACAATTAAATGAAGTAATCCCCTCTCACAGGATCACACATAAAAAATACGCTCCAGTACACAGCACAGGGACACTGGTCAACTCCGCACTTCTAGTTAGAGAGATCGGGGAGGCACTCGCCTCGACCCAGTCAATGCTGTGACCCCTAGGTCACGAGCATCCCCGCAGACATCCCAGAACCTACGTAGTTGCCAGTCCCCTGCACTGCACACAAGCGCTCACTCTGCTACAAGTATGAGACACTCCCACTACTCTCAGGAGAAAGATAAGGCGACCCCAACGGGTCAAACTAACCCCACCATTCTCCTAGGAGACAGCAGAGCGTCCCCACCATTCACAAGTTAATACTAGTAACTGCAGTAAATCTTGAATGAGTTAAGAACACCCAATCCCTAAAGAAATACCATTACAAATACTTTGCTCTCTCTTCCGCAAAGCTAAAACACCCCCAAACATAGTTACAGCACTTTGCTGGAATATTAACTACTGGGAAGCCACGCCCCTCTTTCACTCGGCGGCGGCTTGCACTGAACTCGCTCTGGCTAGGGTCTCGCTTAACCACAACAACGCCGCATTCCACTCTTCCTCCCTCTAGCTGCCACGGCTCCAGCCAATCACTCGCTCTCTAGCGCGCGACAGCTATACACAACAGGATGAGTGAAAGAAAACGACAGGGGCATGCTCTTACCCTTTGCAGTCCAGATCCGGTTCCTGGAATGCTCTTAATTGTAACACACACAGCACCACCTCACTTTAAACCCTCCTAGAGAGAGAGATCGGGAAGGCAGACGCCTCGACCTAGTCGATGCTGTGACCCAAAGGGCACAGGCACCCCCGCACATGCTCTAGAATACACCTAGGGTTATTACGAGTAGGAGTCCGTTCCTCACTCGATAGAGGCTTACTGACTAAGCTCGAAGCTTACACGGTCAGTCATTGGAAAGCTAATTTCAACACACATGGGGCTATTCACTATGGGTAGGAGTCCGTCCCTCACCTGATAGGAGTACACTGACAAGCTCACAGCTTAACACAGTCAGTCGTTGAAAAGCTAATTCCAATACACGTAGGGTTATTCACGATCAGATCAAATCAGTCTCAGTGAGGTCTACTCCATTCAAGTCAATTGAATCAGTCGGTCTACCTCTACTGAACTCGTTGCTTAATTCTCTAACAACCAAGGCTGCTCCCCTCGCTGCTCTCTGCAGAGGAGGGTCACAAGCGTTCTGACCACCCTGCTTAGAATTCGATTAAGAATCTAAATGTCTACGCTCAAGGTACCCCACACCTTAATTACAGAGCTAGACTAAATACACTCACTGTGTATGGGAAAGACTGCGTCCAGCCTCCTTTTTTCTACCCCCTGAGGCTGTAGAAGGAATCACTTACAATGATACCTGACACTCAGGTTTCCCTGAGCCCTCTGCCATCTCGTTCCATCTCAGGAAGAAGAAGGTCAGAGTTTGTAGTGATACGCACTACTTTCTCTACTCCTTGCGGCCGTAGAAGGAAATCACTTCTAATGACACCTGACACTCAGGTTTCCCTGAGCCCTCCGCCATCTCGTTCCGTCTCAGGAAGAAGAAAGTCGGAGTTTGTAGTGATCTGCACTACGCAAGACAAGAACTTGCAGACCGGGACTTTCCCGTCTTTGAGAAGATTGCACCCTCTGTGCGATGAAGAACTGTTCACAAGTAGACGCTGATACACGCTCAGCGTCTGGGTAGAGTCTAGGAAACTCTATCAGCAGGATGGTAGCAGGTCATCCAGTCATCATCCGTCGCTATCTGCTCCACGGAGATGCCATCCGTGAACCAGCAAACCCTCTTTATAGCCTGAAAACATAAAGACCCAGCCTAATGAGACTCTATTCTTTTCCCTCAATGAATTCTTCATAGAATTTACTCGAATTAGGGTGAACTGCCCTAGCTTACTACATCAGAGAAAACTTCCCCGCGCCCCAACAAGACAAATCCCTTTTAAACAACCATCCCCTGCTTGAAATGGATTTATGATTAATACCACACGTGGACAGGGCTTTATCCGTCTCTCTCTTAGAGAATGAGTTTAACTAAAACACAATTTGAGCGCTTTAACACGTCTTCCCTCTCGCTCTTATTTTAACCATCATTTTCTCAACAAGGCGAAATGAATGAATGGAACTCCACGTTACCTCAACTAGGCTGTGGACCTTCCAGAACGAATCCCTGTCAAATACCATCCAAGTTAGCCTTCTTTATCTCAGCAGAGATAAACTTTCGAAATGAGTGGAACTTCGCCTGGCCGCGCCTAGGCGGCCGCGGCACGGCGGGGAGGCAAGCTGCCACCCCGCCCGCCTCGTATCGTGGATGATTCGGACTGCCCGACAACGCGCAATCATAAGCGGGATCCCCCTTTTGTCACGTGGCCCTAGGCCAATCAGGATCCATATCCCAGAATATTAATGACCGTGGTGTAGCCCCCGTACATGCGATGCGCATTGCGACAATAATACGTAACCCCAGGCAACTGCCATCTCAGCACAAATGGTGGCTGGAAAAGCTCGCGACCTCTCATGCCCCGACCTACTGGCTCTGGGGTCACTGGCCCGTCAGTCATATCACACGAGCTCTGTGCCCATAGCAAGCTCTAAGCCCTATCTCCGAGCACTTACGCTACAGTGCAACCCATGCACTTTCACTCACACTAATTACTTATCACCCACTCGTCGCTTCCAAGCGACAGGCCTTCCCGCTTAACTACAGACTACAGTCTGCACCTAGTGCAAACTTCTTCACCCGACACCCCTCGACCACTCGTACAGGGACTCTCACCCTAGTACACACACACGGTAGCTCTTCACAAGCATACCTGGACGTGATTAACAAATCACATGACAACAACCCCTCAAGGGTTACGTATAGGGACTCTAGATGGCGCGTAGGACAGCCCCACACCCTAGGGGAAAAGAAGGCGGGCTCCAACAGGCCGTGCAAGACACCCCCAGACCCCCGTCAGGCAGTGAGGTGTCCCACCCCCTTCTAGGACGCACGCCACAGGACAATGCAATTCCCACAGGAACGCATCAGCACACGCTCACATTCTCCGCATGCGCTCATAGTCCTTCTTGTTGTCACAAGGAACAACTGCCCTCGGCAGTAACAACCAAACACCCCCTCCCTCCAGGAGGATAACCGCCTCTCCCATAACAGCCCTGTCATACCTTAGGACGCAACTGTTACAACTAACAGAGGTAGACAAACACGGGCGCTACACAACACATACCAGTCGCTTGCACTCCCTCACTAGGACAAATGCTAGCAGACGGCATAACTCTGTACACTCACATGTACACTGCACCCTCAGCTCGGTCACACCGACTCTCACAGAGCGCACACAATGACAGCGGGGCATACACCCCCACTAGCGCACACGACGGCGCGTTGGCCACACGGGCCTACAGAGTGCACACAACGGTGCAGTAGCCCCAGGCTACAGAGAACACAGGACGGTGCTGGCCCTAGGCCACAGAGCGCACACAGCGGTGCTGGCAACACAGGCCCCAGGGTCTCACCCTGACTCTGTCTCTAACTCTGTCTATGACTATGATTAAGCCTCTGTCACACCTCCAGACAAACTGTCCTAACACACGGAAGTGGACAACACAGGCATTACATCATACTAGGAAGGTGCGCAGGGTAACCTCACCCCCTCAGGAGGAAAGAGAGCGGGTCCCAAGCGGACCGTGCCTACACCCTCAGCCTCTCTGAGTGTGAGGCACCCCTCACGCAGCCGACCTCTATCTGTCTATCCAAACTCCGCCCGTTAGGGTATAAGGATATAATCTTTCTATCCAAACTCCGCCCGTTAGGGTATAAGGATATAATCTCTGTCTATCCAAACTCCGCCCATTAGGGTATAAGGATATAATCTTTCTATCCAAACTCCGCCCATTAGGGTATAAGGATATAATCTTTCTATCCAAACTCCGCCCGTTAGGGTATAAGGATATAATCTTTGTCTCACTCAACACGCGAACACAGTCGCTCTCGGTCGACTACACACTCGCTCACTCGAGCAGGCGCGCCGGCCACTCTGTGTCTCCCCAGAGGCTCTGAGGCGAGCTCCAACGAGCCGTACAACACCGGTAGACTCCCCCAGGAAACACAAAGCGCACGTCATCCCCCCGACATGCAACAACTAAGTCACATTCACTCAGTCAGGTTCGCGCTCGCTCACAACGAGCAGGAGTGCTGGGACACCTTGCATCCTCCAAAGAGACCTGAGGTGTGCACCCCTCAGGCTCCTGGGGGACAACAAGGCACCCAATCCCTATCATGCACACGACAGGTGACGGTAGTCCACTCACGCAGGCACTCTCGCAGATGCACTGCACTATCTCACCTCACAAGGATTTGGGGACGTCCCCCCTGACCCCATCTTCTCATAGAAGGGCCCCTAACTGTTACACCCAAACTCTCCATCATCCACAACGCAAGGTGAATAAAGGACAAGTCTCCATTTCTCCCCAAGGAGACTTGACAGCCTATTATCTATAAACGCAGGCACCCTCGCCTGGCTCTATATAAACTGTCACGGCTGGTTCTAACCAGCAACACTATCACACCTTTCTCCCCAATAGAAATCTTATCTCTACGATAAAGTGACTCTACTGAGACAGCCCGTCTCCGCGAGAAATGTCGCTTTCTCAACGACAAAACATGAGAGGCAGCCTCGGCTGCTCTTATAAAAACACATTCCCCAAAATAGTGGCCACTATTGCCAAACTCACAACAAGGCAAAGCTCTCTTGAGCAGAAACACCACTACCAAACACAACTAACTAGGGCAGGCTACTTCTACTAGTGAATTGTCCTTAGACACTCCTGTTCACCAGCACAGGAAAAATTGAGCTATATTAATAATGATAACTCACCTCAGAGGGTACCCCCTCTTCCTTCCTAATTCTCCTCGGACAAGCCCTAGCAAAGTGTTCACAGGGATTGCAAACATAGCACCCTCTATTTCTCTGGGACTCATTCATCTTCTTCTTACTTCCTTTTTCAGTCACACTGTGACATTCCCTCTCACGTCGGGCTCTCTCCTCAAATTCTCTGACTAAAAGACGCTGATGAAGTTCACTCACTTCTCTCTCTCTCAGCAGTCTCTCTTCATACAGGCTTCTTACTGCCTCTCAGCCCTTTCCTGCTGCTCTCTCTCAAGTTTTCTCTTCCGCTCCTCCTTAAACACTTCCCATTCAAACTCCACCCGTGCTACTTTGGCATCCTCCCGAAGCAACTGTCGGGCTACAAAATCGGGAATATCGGAAGATACTACTCCTAGCTCGACGACTAGCGAGACCAGTCTAGCACACCTGTCCTCACTAGACTCACCCCTAGTCGCCATGGTTCTACTCAAATGTGAAACGTAATAATACTTAAACTACGTCACACTGGGTAGACTACAGAGAGAATACAACAAGGGCAATCAACAATAGAGCAAGGCAGCAACATCAAAAATACAAAAACAACAACCCGTCATCAGTAGTCAGATGTTCCCCAAAGGTGTGGATGGTTCGACAAAATGATGTAATTTTTCTTAAAAATTAGAAAGTTAGACATGTATCCTGGCTAGGCTCGCCAATGTCGCGTGTATACCTCTATTTTTGCTAAATGTTGTTTTGCGATGCAACACTCTCAGCCTCGAGGAACGACATAGTCGTCCTAAAGGAGAGGAGCAAATTGATATACAAAGTTTACAACTAAACTTTACCACCACGCCTTGGGGGGACACAACAGTCATAAGATGGAACAAGTGAAGAATGACCACTGACTCAGGATAAAATAAACAAAGTTTAATTCAAAATACAAGTTCCCTCAGATCACTGCACGGGGCAGTGATCAACAAGACATCCCACAGCGGAAACAAGATGGTGGGGCACTTCCGCTGTGGAAGTCAAGCCTAAAAAATATACCCAACAACAACTACAACAATCACCCACAACGAGGTGATTCACAAACCCCCAAAACACATGAGAAAAATCAGCCACAAGTAACTCTGTCCCCATTCCCCTAAAAATATTAGCCCACTTCAATGCTAAACAGAAGTGGCTAAAGTTCCACACTGGACAATTGACGTCAAAACGTTAAGTTACACAGAATATTTAGAACTATTCAAACTCCTTCTAAATAACTCTCCCACTCAGAACTTCTAAGTTAGTGCTGCAGGGATCAGTCTACTCTCACTAGACTGTCCAAGGAAAACGTCCCCTCTCACAGGACAATTAAATGAAGTAATCCCCTCTCACAGGATCACACATAAAAAATACGCTCCAGTACACAGCACAGGGACACTGGTCAACTCCGCACTTCTAGTTAGAGAGATCGGGGAGGCACTCGCCTCGACCCAGTCAATGCTGTGACCCCTAGGTCACGAGCATCCCCGCAGACATCCCAGAACCTACGTAGTTGCCAGTCCCCTGCACTGCACACAAGCGCTCACTCTGCTACAAGTATGAGACACTCCCACTACTCTCAGGAGAAAGATAAGGCGACCCCAACGGGTCAAACTAACCCCACCATTCTCCTAGGAGACAGCAGAGCGTCCCCACCATTCACAAGTTAATACTAGTAACTGCAGTAAATCTTGAATGAGTTAAGAACACCCAATCCCTAAAGAAATACCATTACAAATACTTTGCTCTCTCTTCCGCAAAGCTAAAACACCCCCAAACATAGTTACAGCACTTTGCTGGAATATTAACTACTGGGAAGCCACGCCCCTCTTTCACTCGGCGGCGGCTTGCACTGAACTCGCTCTGGCTAGGGTCTCGCTTAACCACAACAACGCCGCATTCCACTCTTCCTCCCTCTAGCTGCCACGGCTCCAGCCAATCACTCGCTCTCTAGCGCGCGACAGCTATACACAACAGGATGAGTGAAAGAAAACGACAGGGGCATGCTCTTACCCTTTGCAGTCCAGATCCGGTTCCTGGAATGCTCTTAATTGTAACACACACAGCACCACCTCACTTTAAACCCTCCTAGAGAGAGAGATCGGGAAGGCAGACGCCTCGACCTAGTCGATGCTGTGACCCAAAGGGCACAGGCACCCCCGCACATGCTCTAGAATACACCTAGGGTTATTACGAGTAGGAGTCCGTTCCTCACTCGATAGAGGCTTACTGACTAAGCTCGAAGCTTACACGGTCAGTCATTGGAAAGCTAATTTCAACACACATGGGGCTATTCACTATGGGTAGGAGTCCGTCCCTCACCTGATAGGAGTACACTGACAAGCTCACAGCTTAACACAGTCAGTCGTTGAAAAGCTAATTCCAATACACGTAGGGTTATTCACGATCAGATCAAATCAGTCTCAGTGAGGTCTACTCCATTCAAGTCAATTGAATCAGTCGGTCTACCTCTACTGAACTCGTTGCTTAATTCTCTAACAACCAAGGCTGCTCCCCTCGCTGCTCTCTGCAGAGGAGGGTCACAAGCGTTCTGACCACCCTGCTTAGAATTCGATTAAGAATCTAAATGTCTACGCTCAAGGTACCCCACACCTTAATTACAGAGCTAGACTAAATACACTCACTGTGTATGGGAAAGACTGCGTCCAGCCTCCTTTTTTCTACCCCCTGAGGCTGTAGAAGGAATCACTTACAATGATACCTGACACTCAGGTTTCCCTGAGCCCTCTGCCATCTCGTTCCATCTCAGGAAGAAGAAGGTCAGAGTTTGTAGTGATACGCACTACTTTCTCTACTCCTTGCGGCCGTAGAAGGAAATCACTTCTAATGACACCTGACACTCAGGTTTCCCTGAGCCCTCCGCCATCTCGTTCCGTCTCAGGAAGAAGAAAGTCGGAGTTTGTAGTGATCTGCACTACGCAAGACAAGAACTTGCAGACCGGGACTTTCCCGTCTTTGAGAAGATTGCACCCTCTGTGCGATGAAGAACTGTTCACAAGTAGACGCTGATACACGCTCAGCGTCTGGGTAGAGTCTAGGAAACTCTATCAGCAGGATGGTAGCAGGTCATCCAGTCATCATCCGTCGCTATCTGCTCCACGGAGATGCCATCCGTGAACCAGCAAACCCTCTTTATAGCCTGAAAACATAAAGACCCAGCCTAATGAGACTCTATTCTTTTCCCTCAATGAATTCTTCATAGAATTTACTCGAATTAGGGTGAACTGCCCTAGCTTACTACATCAGAGAAAACTTCCCCGCGCCCCAACAAGACAAATCCCTTTTAAACAACCATCCCCTGCTTGAAATGGATTTATGATTAATACCACACGTGGACAGGGCTTTATCCGTCTCTCTCTTAGAGAATGAGTTTAACTAAAACACAATTTGAGCGCTTTAACACGTCTTCCCTCTCGCTCTTATTTTAACCATCATTTTCTCAACAAGGCGAAATGAATGAATGGAACTCCACGTTACCTCAACTAGGCTGTGGACCTTCCAGAACGAATCCCTGTCAAATACCATCCAAGTTAGCCTTCTTTATCTCAGCAGAGATAAACTTTCGAAATGAGTGGAACTTCGCCTGGCCGCGCCTAGGCGGCCGCGGCACGGCGGGGAGGCAAGCTGCCACCCCGCCCGCCTCGTATCGTGGATGATTCGGACTGCCCGACAACGCGCAATCATAAGCGGGATCCCCCTTTTGTCACGTGGCCCTAGGCCAATCAGGATCCATATCCCAGAATATTAATGACCGTGGTGTAGCCCCCGTACATGCGATGCGCATTGCGACAATAATACGTAACCCCAGGCAACTGCCATCTCAGCACAAATGGTGGCTGGAAAAGCTCGCGACCTCTCATGCCCCGACCTACTGGCTCTGGGGTCACTGGCCCGTCAGTCATATCACACGAGCTCTGTGCCCATAGCAAGCTCTAAGCCCTATCTCCGAGCACTTACGCTACAGTGCAACCCATGCACTTTCACTCACACTAATTACTTATCACCCACTCGTCGCTTCCAAGCGACAATCACCCATGCCACGAATGCCTTCCGCATCATCCATGCCGTCCGCATCATCCATGCCACAATGCCATCTGCATTATCCATGCCACAATGTCGTCCAATTCATCCATGCCACCCATGCAATCTGCATCATCCATGCCACTAATGCAATCTGCATCATCCATGCAATCTGCATCATCCATGCTACCCATGCCATCTGCATCATCCATGCCACCCATGCAATCTGTATCACCCTTGCCACGAATGCCGTCCGCATCATCCATGCTGTCCGCATCATCCATGCCACAATGCCATCTGCATTATCCATGCCACAATGCCGACCGCATTATCCATGCCACGAATGCAATCTGCATCATCCATGCCACCCATGCCATCTGCATCATCCATGCCACTAATGCAATCTGCATCATCCATGCCACGAATGCAATCTGCATCATCCATGCCACGAATGCAATCTGCATCATCCATGCCACCCATGCAATCCGCATCATCCATGCCACCCATCCCATCTGCATCATCCATGCCATCCATGCAATCTGCATCATCCATGCCACTCATGCAATCCGCATCATCCATGCCACGAATGCAATCTGCAGCATCCATGCCACCCATGCAATCTGCATCATCCATGCCGTCCGCATCATCCATGCCACTAATGTAATCTGCATCATCCATGCAATCTGCAGCATCCATGCTACCCATGCCATCTGCATCATCCATGCCACCCATGCAATCTGCATCATCCATACCACCCATGCAATCCGCATTATCCATGCCACAATGCCATCTGCATCATCCATGCCACAATGCCATCTGCATCATCCATGCCACCCATGCCATCTGCATCATACATGCCACCCTTGCCATCTGCATTATCCATGCCACCCATGCCATCTGCATCATCCATGACACCCATGCCACCCATGCCATCTGCATCATCCAAGCCACCCATGCCATCTGCATCATCCATGCCACCCATGCAATCTGCATCATCCATGCCACCCATGCAATCTGCATCATGCATACCACAATGCCATCTGCATCATCCATGCCACAATGTCGTCCGCATCATCCATGCCACCCATGCAATCTGCATCATCCATGCCACAGTGCCATCTGCATCATCCATGCCACCCATGCCATCTGCATCATCCATGCTACCCATGCCATCTGCATCATCCATGCTACCAATGCCATCTGCATCATCCATTCCACCCATGCCATCTGCATCATCCATGCCACAATGCCATCTGTATCATACAATGCCACCCATGTAATCTGAATCGTCCATGCCACAATGCCATCTGTATCATACAATGCCACCCTTGTAATCTGCATTATCCATGCCACAATGCCATCTGCATCATCCATGCCACCCATGCCATCTGCATCATCCATGCCACCCATGCAATCTGCATCATCCATGCCACCCATGCCATCTGCATTATCCATGCCACGAATGCAATCTGCATCATCCATGCCACCCATGCAATCTGCATCATCCATGCCACCCATGCAATCTGCATCATCCATGCCACCCATGCAATCTGCATCATCCATGCCACCCATGCCATCTGCATCATCCATGCCACCCATGCAATCTGCATCATCCATGCCACCAATGCCATCTGCATCATCCATGCAATCTGCATCATCCATGCCACCCATGCCATCTGCATCATCCATGCCACGAATGCAATCTGCATCACCCATGCCACCCATGCAATCTGCATCATCCATGCCACCCATGCCATCTGCATCATCCATGCCACCCATGCAATCTGCATCATCCATGCCATCCAACCCATCTGCATCATGCATGCCACCCATGCCATCTGCATCTACCATGCCACCCATCCCATCTGCATCATCCATGCCACCCATCCCATCTGCATCATCCATGCCACCCATGCCATCTGCATCATCCATGCCACCCATGCCATCTGCATCATCCGTGCCACCCATGCAATCTGCATCATCCATGCCACCCATCCCATCTGCATCATCCATGCCACCCATGCCATCTGCATCATCCATGCCACCCATGCCATCTGCATCATCCATGCCACCCATGCAATCTGCATCACCCATGCCACGAATGCAATCTGCATCATCCATGCTACCCATGCAATCCGCATCATCCATGCCACCCATGCAATCCGCATCATCCATGCCACCCATGCAATCTGCATCACCCATGCCACGAATGCAATCTGCATCATCCATGCTACCCATGCAATCCGCATCATCCATGCCACCCATGCCATCTGCATCATCCATGCTACCCTTGCCATCTGCATCATCTATGCCACCCATGCAATCTGCATCATCCATGCCACCCATGCCATCTGCATCATCCATGCTACCCTTGCAGTCTGCATCATCCATGCTACCCATGCAATCTGCATCATCCATGCCACCCATGCAATCTGCATCATGCATACCACAATGCCATCTGCATCATCCATGCCACAATGTCGTCCGCATCATCCATGCCACCCATGCAATCTGCATCATCCATGCCACAATGCCGTCTGCATCATCCATGCCACCCATGCCATCTGCATCATCCATGCTACCCATGCCATCTGCATCATCCATGCCACCCATGCCATCTGCATCATCCATGCCACAATGCCATCTGTATCATACAATGCCACCGATGTAATCTGCATCGTCCATGCCACAATGCCATCTGTATCATACAATGCCACCCTTGTAATCTGCATTATCCATGCCACAATGCCATCTGCATCATCCATGCCACCCATGCCATATGCATCATCCATGCCACCCATGCAATCTGCATCATTAATGCCACCCATGCCATCTGCATTATCCATGCCACGAATGAAATCTGCATCATCCATGCCACCCATGCAATCTGCATCACCCATGCCACCCATGCAATCTGCATCATCCATGCCACCCATGCAATCTGCATCATCCATGCCACCCATGCCATCTGCATTATCCCTGCCACGAATGCAATCTGCATCATCCATGCCACAATCCCATCTGCATCATCCATGCAATCTGCATCATCCATGCCACCCATGCCATCTGCATCATCCATGCCACCCATGCCATCTGCATCATCCGTGCCACCCATGCAATCTGCATCATCCATGCCATCCAACCCATCTGCATCATGCATGCCACCCATGCCATTTGCATCATCCATGCCACCCATGCCATCTGCATCTACCATGCCACCCATCCCATCTGCATCATCCATGCCACCCATCCCATCTGCATCATCCATGCCACCCATGCCATCTGCATCATCCATGCCACCCATGCCATCTGCATCATCCGTGCCACCCATGCAATCTGCATCATCCATGCCACCCATCCCATCTGCATCATCCATGCCACCCATGCCATCTGCATCATCCGTGCCACCCATGCCATCTGCATCATCCGTGCCACCCATGCCATCTGCATTATCCATGCCACGAATGCAATCTGCATCATCCACGCTACCCATGCAATCCGCATCATCCATGCCACCCATGCAATCCGCATCATCCATGCCACCCATGCAATCTGCATCACCCATGCCACGAATGCAATCTGCATCATCCATGCTACCCATGCAATCCGCATCATCCATGCCACCCATGCCATCTGCATCATCCATGCTACCATTGCCATCTGCATCATCCATGCCACCCATGCAATTTGCATCATCCATGCCACCCATGCCATCTGCATCATCAATGCTAACTTTGCAGTCTGCATCATCCATGCCACCCATGCAATCTGCATCATCCATGCCACCCATGCCATCTGCATCATCCATGCCACCCATGCCATCTGCATCATCCATGCCACCCATGCCATCTGCATCATCCATGCCACCCATCCCATCTGCATCATCCATGCCACCATCCCATCTGCATCATCCATGTCACCCATGCCATCTGCATCATCCATGCCACCCATGCCATCTGCATCATCCATGCCACCCATCCCATCTGCATCATCCATGCCACCCATGCCATCTGCATCTACCATGCCACCCATTCCATCTGCATCATCATTGCCACCCATCCCATCTGCATCATCCATGCCACCCATGCCATCTGCATCATCCATGCCACCCATGCCATCTGCATCATCCGTGCCACCCATGCAATCTGCATCATCCATGCCACCCATCCAATCTGCATCATCCATGCCACCCATGCCATCTGCATCATCCGTGCCACCCATGCCATCTGCATCATCCATGCCACCCATGCAATCTGCATCATCCATGCCACCCATGCAATCTGCATCATCCATGCCACCCATCCCATCTGCATCATCCATGCCACCCATCCCATCTGCATCATCCATGCCACCCATTCAATCTGCATCATCCATGCCATCCATCCCATCTGCATCATGCATGCCACCCATGCCATCTGCATCATCCATGCCACCCATCCCATCTGCATCATCCATGCCACCCATGCCATCTGCATCATCCATGCCACCCATGCCATCTGCATCATCCATGCCACCCATGCCATCTGCATCATCCATGCCACAATGCCATCTGCATCATCCATGCCACCCAGGCCATCTGCATCATCCTTTCCACCATGCCACCCATGCCATCTGCATCATCCATGCCAACCATGCAATCTGCATCATCCGTGCCACCCATGTTATCTGCAGCATCCATGCCACCTATGCCATCTGCATCATCCATGCCACCCATGCCATTTGCATCCTTTATTGCCAACCATGCCATCTGCATCATCCATGCCAACCATGCCATCCGCATCATCCATGCTACCCATGCCCTCTGCATCATTAAAACCACCCATTCCATCTACATCATTCATGCAACCCATGCCTTCTGCATCATCCATGCCACCCATGCCATCTGCATCATCCATGCCACCCATGCCATCTGCATCATCCATGCCAACCATGCCATCTGCATCCTCCATGCCACTCATGCCATCTGCATCATCCATGCCACCCATGCCATCAGCATCATCCATGACACCCATGACACCCATGCCATCTGCATCATCCATACCACCCATGCCACCCATGCCACCCATGCTACCCATTCCACCCATCCATAGTCTCTATATATAAGTGAGCTGTCTGTGTGTGTGTGTGTGTGTGTGTGTGTGTGTGTGTGTGTGTGTGTGTGTGTGTTTGTGTGTGTCTTTGTGACACTTCTAAGTTACCACAGTTTTATTCCCATCAACTTAAAACTCGGTATGGGGTTAGATGTGGGCCGGGGTCAGGTCAATGTGGGGTTAAAAAGAATGGTGTCGCCATGGTAACTGGAAGTGGGCACAAACAAGATGGCCGTCGAAAACAAAGTGCTCCGATTTGACCGAAATTTGGTGTGTGGGTAGGTAAAGTTAAACGATGAAGATCTTCGAACAAATGTTTTCGTTATCATGGTTACGTAATGAGAAAAACAAAATGGCGGCTGAAGAATTTGGCTTTGTATGTGGCTTTGGCGCTTTGCACAGTGCCTGGCCTCGAAGCGGCTAGTAATATATAAGTTCAGGCTGCCACCTTACCCCTACTTAGCCGACTGTTCACTTTTTAAAATTTAATTGGCGACTGATGACTTTTTTTCAGTCTGAGGGAGGGAGTGGGGAGAGAGAGAGTCAGGGGCAGCCGGCTACTGCAATCAAGCTTTGCCACCCTCTAAAATCAATATTCCAGCCAGTGTGCTTGAGAGAGACCTGAGCACCTATTAATTGACCTTCCAATTACTTTTGATTACATATTGCCACAGTTAAAGGGACATAACTCGCTTGGCACAACCGAAAATGTCGGCCATGTCAGTGACAAGGTCATTCGACCTAATCTTTGCCTTGATTGGCACATCGAATGCCAATGCCTCCCGTTTTCCAGCAAGCTTGCAAGGCGAGCTGCTAAATTTAACTTCAGCGCAGCCCAGGCGAAAAATCAATACGGTTGCCCAAGCTAACCTGCACCCTTCTGTTCCTTGCTTGCTCAGCAGCCTGAACGTAAACAGAGCAAGAATGCAAGGCAGCCTGGTTTGCACATCCACCGGTGAAGAGACAACATATTTTGGGAGTGAAGTGACCCCCATAGGACACTATAACACCTGGATAGGCTTAGGATACACTGAATGTATGTTTGACTACTTAGCTTCCCTTACTGTGTTGGTATGAGCTTGTGGGAAGGGAAAGACAACTGAGAGGTGCTCTCCCTTTTAAAACGTGCCTTGCAAGTTGTCAACCCTTTTTGTGCTGTTGTCATAATCTGTCAATGCCTGTTCCTGAGATTAAATGGTTATTAAGAGCTCTTGCATTGTGGTTTGAAACTGCTTCTTTCATAGGCATTGGAACTGCACTGTTCATAATCTCAGGACAACTTGATTTGGTTGTTGCTTTTTTAATGACTGCATACTCTTTAATGATACCCTGAATACTTCTTCTATATGTTTGTAGATTAGTGAGGTCATACTGAATATCTTCCTTTTCTTGCCGATATTTTTTTTTTACTCACATGCGAAGCAAAAGTGAGTCTATGTACTCACCCGTTTCGTCAGCCCGGGCGTCCGAGCGTCCGAAAACTTTAACGTTGGATTTTTTTCGGAAACTATTAAGTCTATCAATACCGAATGTAGCATGATGGTGTATAATGGGAAGGCCTCAAACAACATACCTTGCTTCAAGGTCAAGGTCGCAGGGGCCATACATGTTGTCTAAAAAAATATATTTTTCACTTTTTCTCAATTTTCTCTGAAGTTTTAGAGATTGGATACCTTACCTATGTATGGTATATAGGGCAAAGTAAGTCGTATCTTTTGATACCAATTTGATTGACCTTGCTTCAAGGTCAAGGTCACAGGAGCTCTTCAAAGTTGGATTGTATACATATATTAAAGTGACCTTGAAGCTGAACTATGGAAGATAACTGTTTCAAACTCAATAATAATGTGGGGCACATGTTATACTTTCATCATGCGACACATATGGTGACATATCATTAAGCTCAAGGTCACTTTGACCCGTATGAAATGTGACCAAAATGGGGTAGTGAACCACTAAAAGTGACCATGTCTCATGGTAGAAAGTGCCAATAAGCACCATTGTGCTTCGTATGTCTTGAATTAACAGTTTTGTGTTGCATGACCTTGCAAGGTCACATGTATTTAGGTAGGAAAAATGTGTAAAGCAGTTCTTAGCATATGATATCATTGCTATGTTTAGTTGTTTGACCTTGACCTTGAAGGTCACCTGAAGGTCAAGGTCATGTAAAGGTCATAGTCAAGCGTGTGAGTCGTATGGGCTTTGCCCTTCTTGTTTCCTCCTTTTTGTCTTCCCAGTCTTTGAATAAGATCCACAGATTTGTCGTTAAAAAGCTTTAAGTTAATTCTGAGGTAGCCGATAATGTGGAAGAATGTTTTGGGAGATTGTAATTTTCCAACATATTAGGATTAATATCTGCATCCAGGTCAATATTTACACCTTCAGGTGGAGGCAAAAGCAGAAGAGGTGGTAAATCTGGAAAAGAAAACATAGAATTTATAGGCATTTGAACTGTTTCTACAATGGGTTTAGTGAAAGGCTGTTCCACATCTCTTTGGAACTCTTCCTTAGCAACTTTTGTTGCAGACACTTTTTCTTTGTTTGCCTCTCATGTTTTTATGTATTTCTTGATTAGCTCATTTCGCTTATGAACCGTTTGTATATGTTCAAAATCATTGCAATAATGTACAGTATATATTATATCAAGATAACTTTAATTAATGAATTTTGTTGTAAAAGCACTCAAACCCTTTTCTAGACATTTCTGGAGGTAGTCTTGCTGTTTTGTCCAAAATCATGAATGAATAAGGTTCTGCTGTGGCTGCATGATACACTTGAACAAACTCATCTGAAGTAAATCCAGTACTGTGGTCATGAGCTATACTCATCACATCCTTATTGTCCAGCCCATTAAACAACACAAAACACTTAGTGTTTCTTCTTGTCGCGTGATGCCACGCTGCCCTAGAACTGGCCTAAGGCAAACGCGGCAGATTTTCAACAAAACCTCTGCCACACTCTTGATGAACAAAACAAATAAAGAAAGTGGACACTGAAGGCGAGAATAAATAAACAAAATATTTAATAACAAACAAACACCCCCAAAATCCTCACAACAAATACCACCGTCACCTAAACACACTCGAGTGAAATACACCCAAGTAAAACGCACTCAAGCAAAAATAGCTTCAGAGGGATGGGGGACTGCTCTCAACAGAGCGGAACCCCACTACAAGCATATGAAAGATAATGACAATTACAAAATGAATTACAACAACTAGCCTGTCGTGCTGGGTCACTCCCACGGTAGCTCATTCCGCAGCACAGTGTCCTACTGGTTACTCACCAAGCAGAGTCCACACCCAAATCGTCCAGAAGTAACAAGTAATCCAAGAGTCACCCAACCCTCCGGAAGGGTAATCAAATGCTCACCCTCTGTGAGCACCCCCCCGGTCAGGCGCACATCACAGCACCTATCTACAGCGTAGCGAGGTACGCCACACAGTCCATGCAGAAGCATCTGCGCACTCCGATGAGTAGGCCAAGATGACGCCCCCCACGCTATCCGCTCCGACACAGGCAGACGGACTGGGCGGGAAGACGGCGTCTACACATTGCCCCCCTGGAACGCTGGTAGCGGGACAGGATAAGGTGACGGCGTCCTCACGTCGTCCGCTCGAACATAGAACTCGAACGCAGGTAGAAAGACAGACGAGACGACGGCGTCCTCACGCCATCCCCTCAAATGCAGGCAAGCGCAGCAAGGGAAGGAATGGGCAAGATAGCGGAGTTTCCACGCCTTCCACTCTCTCCACACTGTCCACTAGGGTGCAGGCAAGCGCAGAAAAGGAAGGAATGGGGCCTGTAGGCCAAAATCACAACTAATAATTTTGCCAAGTACCTCCAACCATTCAGTACAAAACACTAAACGGCAATACTTACAACGTCACTATCCATTCACACGAACGCAATCGAATAGAGAAAAAGGCAATTACTCTATAAGTCGGTTAAAGGACAGAACTGAACCCAAAAGTTACCGGCTTCAACCATTTGTAAGAACAACTCAACTCACTCTTACGAGATTTCCACAGAATTTGACAAAGTTCAAATATAACAGAATTTATGCTCACCTCACCAGGCCCATGAACATCCTGCAAATACACTCGCAGCATGACTTCTTGAAAGTCGTCTTGGTTAAGACCTTTCATCAAAGCCTACACCGTGAAGGGAATTCTCACGACTGTTCATTACTGGAACATCGGAGCCAAATCCAACAAGTCTCGTCTTGACAGTAAATGAGACTGAAATGAATAAACATCCTGCGAATATACTATTCGCAGCACGACTTCCTGCAAGTCGTCTTGGCTAAGACCCTTTGTCAAAGCCTACACCGTGAAGGGAATTCTCACGACTGTTCATCACTCGAACATCGGAGCCATACCCAACACGTATCGTCTCAACAGCAAAAGAGACTGGAATGAATACTAACCCACGCATCGCCTAGGCGAAAATACCGCGTACTCAGCAGTTAACTGAGGCATGCTGGTAAAAACACGTGTGGGGTGCTTTTGCACGGGCTCAAAAGCAGCCCACTGACCCGGGTCAACACCCTTCGTGCCCGTTCCCATAACTACCCATTCAAAAATTCAAACTCGATCCGACCTAGGGCCGTAACTGTGTCAAACCAACCTCGACACATCGAATGTATTTTGGAACGTCATAGTAGGACTGGCACAGATACAAACAATTACAGTTTTTATTTTATCTGACCCCACAGGAGATAAACAAGCCGCAAATAAACAGTATGTGGACGGGGTAATGTCTGCTCTTGCGCTTTCAGCAGAAAACACATTTTTTAAGGTTGATGGAATGAATAAGATGAAAGCATGTTTGGATTTAGATGGCAAACAACTTGTGAATTTAGCTGAACCAACTGGAGAAAGAGATGCAGCAACAAAGGCATACGTTGACTCAAAAACAGGCTTTGATGGTGACATGAAAGGAAAAAAGATTGTAAACATGGAACCCCTCACCGAAGACAAACAAGCTGCAAATAAACAGTATGTAGACTCAATGTTGTCTTCTTTTGCAGAGTCAGCAACAACGACGTTTTTGACTGACATGCGAAGCAAAATTGAGTCTATGTACTCACCCGTTTCGGCCGTCCGGGCGTCCGGGCGTCCGGGCGTCCGGGCGTCCGGGCGTCCGAAAACTTTAACGTTGGATTTTTCTCAGAGACTATTAAGCCTATCAATACCAAATGTGGCATGATTGTGTATGATGACAAGGCCTCAAACAACATACATAGTGACTTGACCTTGCTTCAAGGTCAAGGTCGCAGGGGCCATAAATATTGTCTAAAAAACAGCTATTTTTCACATTTTCTCAATTTTCTCTGAAGTGTTTGAGATTGGATATCTCACCTATATATGGTATATAGGGCAAATTAAGCCCTATCTGTTGATACCAGTTTGGTTGACCTTGCTTTAAGGTCAAGGTCACAGGAGCTCTTCAAAGTTGGATGGTATACATATTTTGAAGTGATCTTGACTCTGAACAATGGAAGATAACTGTTTCAAACTCAACAATTATGTGGGGCACATGTTATACTTTTATCATGAGACACATTTGGTCACATATCATTAAGGTCAATGTCACTTTGACCCTTATGAAATGTGACCAAAATGGAGTAGTGAACCACTAGAAGTGACCATATCTCATGGTAGAAAGTGCCCATAAGCACCATTGTGCTTCCTATGTCTTGAATTAACAGCTTTGTGTTGCATGACCTTGGATGACCTTGACCTGGGTCAAGATCACATGTATTTTGGTAGGAAAATGTGTAAAGCAGTTCTTAATGTATTATGTCATTGCTATGTTTAGTTGTTTGACCTTGACCTTGAAGGTCACCTGAAGATCAAGGTCATGTAAAAGGCAAGGTCAAGCATGTGAGTCTTATGGGCTTTGCCCTTCTTGTTAAAGGTTGATACAAGAAATAAAATGAAAGGAAATTTGGATTTAGACGGTAAAAAACTCGTGAATGTAGCTGAGCCAACTGAACAAGCAGATGCAGCAACTAAGTCATATGTTGACTCAAAAACAGGCTGTGATGGTGAAATGAAAGGAAAAAAGATTGTAAACATGGATCCCCCCCACAGAAGACGATGATGCAGCTACCAAAAAATATGTAGACGAGGAAGGGCCCAAACCGCTATCAGTCATTGAGGGTGAATCAGAGCATACATTTATCAGAAAAGTCATTTTCAGAAACTCTGATGTGGTTGATAAAGGTAGAAAACCATTGAAGTAACTCCAAAGCTGAAAGTTGGTGATTATCTTGCCTCGAAGCTATTTCTTGAGTTCCCCTTAAGAGCAGAAATATTGAATAATCACGTCCATCTCTTTAGTCAGCCAGAAGGATACTTAAAACACAAAGGACATGTCATTTATAACACTCTTCTGACAAGAAAGGATGGATTTTCATCAGATGCAATGAAATACTATCTGTGTCTAAGGGGTAACATAGGGATAATTATACAAAATATAATCTTTGCACAAATTCCTTTTGATTATTTATTAGTTCAAGAGCTTAACTTTAAACAACAGTTTTACCCTGCCCTTGAACTCTACAACAGACTACACCCAGAAAACATCGTCACAATAGTATGGTTGGAAATTTTAGAACTTTTTAATTTGTCTAGCCATATCCCCCCCTTCACAAGCTCATCAACAAAAACTACCATAATTCAGATGGGGAATGTGACGAAAGCACCCTTTCTCACTCTGTTGCTGTTGTTGTTTAACCAGTGGGGTGGATTAGTGTGTATCTGCCAACCCTGTAAGGTATTGTGTGGTGGTCTGCCAACCTTGTAAGTGCAGTGGAATGCGCCCTGTTCATTCAGGATTTGTGAGAGGCAAGTGGTAAAGGAATCCTGACCCTTGCCTGATGTAGGAACTAATCAGAAAAGCGTTTTATCTGAGATTAGTCACATCTTGATTGATGATTTAAGTTTAGCCAATCAACATAGGTCCTTGGACGTTTGTCTGGTAATGGTGAATTGATTGATGATTGGTCATCAGTAATTAAAACCGATCATTGATTGGCCTTTTGTGTGAAATCGTTACTCAAGACACCCCACGTGTGTTGTGATTGGTGGAGAAAGACTAAGGCCTTTTGGTGCCCGTATATAAGCCCCTGTTTCCCATGGTACGGCGCGCGAGTACCATATTTCTAAAGACAGTCACAGTGTGTGAGGCGCATTGTTTAGAAACCTACGTGGAGCAAGCCATTTTGCGTTGAAAGTCCAAATCCACGAAAAACGGAAGTCTCGACCCGTCTTCACGACTCGAAACTCCTCACTTCGTCTAGAAGGAAAGCCCAACGTCCAGAGCGGAGTTTGTCAACCCCTGCCACTGAGAGAGAGGCGCGTCATCTACTTCATGCACACGCTCTGCCTGAGCTTGTCTATGTTGCGAATCAACTCATTCCCTGAGCTCTATCCCCCCAGCACCCAGTCGATAAGTCTAACAGCGGGACTATCTACGCCTGTTTGTCCACAAGCCTCGACGCTGAGGAAAAGCCTGCCTGTCTACAAACCTCGACGCTGAGGAAAAGTCTGCCTGTCTACAAGCCTCGACGCTGAGGAAAAGTCTGCCTGTCTACAAGCCTCGACGCGGAGGAATAGTCTGCCTGTCTACAAGCCTCGACGCTGAGGAAAAGCCTGCCTGTCTACAAGCCTCGACGCTGAGGAAAAGCCTGCCTGCCTACAAGCCTCGACGCTGAGGAAAAGCCTGCCTGTCTACAAGCCTCGACGCTGAGGAAAAGCCTGCCTGTCTACAAGCCTCGACGCTGAGGAAAAGCCTGCCTGTCTACAAGCCTCGACGCTGAGGAAAAGTCTGCTTGTCTATAAGCCTCGACGCTGAGGAAAAGCCTGCCTGTCTACAAGCCTCGACGCTGAGGAAAAGTCTGCTTGTCTATAAGCCTCGACGCTGAGGAAAAGCCTGCCTGTCTACAAGCCTCGACGCTGAGGAAAAGTCTGCTTGTCTATAAGCCTCGACGCTGAACAAAAGCCTGCCTGTCTACAAGCCTCGACGCTGAGGAAAAGCCTGCCTGTCTACAAGCCTCGACGCTGAGGAAAAGCCTGCCTGTCTACAAGCCTCGACGCTGAGGAAAAGCCTGCCTGTCTACAAGCCTCGACGCTGAGGAAAAGTCTGCCTGTCTACAAGCCTCGACGCTGAGGAAAAGCCTGCCTGTCTACAAGCCTCGACACTGAGGAAAAGCCTGCCTGTCTACAAGCCTCGACGCTGAGGAAAAGTCTGCTTGTCTACAAGCCTCGACGCTGAGGAAAAGCCTGCCTGTCTACAAGCCTCGACGCTGAGGAAAAGCCTGCCTGTCTACAAGCCTCGACGCTGAGGAAAAGCCTGCCTGTCTACAAGCCTCGACGCTGAGGAAAAGCCTGCCTGTCTACAAGCCTCGACGCTGAGGAAAAGTCTGCCTGTCTACAAGCCTCGACACTGAGGAAAAGCCTGCCTGTCTACAAGCCTCGACGCTGAGGAAAAGTCTGCTTGTCTACAAGCCTCGACGCTGAGGAAAAGTCTGCTTGTCTACAAGCCTCGACACTGAGGAAAAGCCTGCCTGTCTACAAGCCTCGACGCTGAGGAAAAGTCTGCTTGTCTACAAGCCTCGACGCTGAGGAAAAGTCTGCTTGTCTACAAGCCTCGACGCTGAGGAAAAGCCTGCCTGTCTACAAGCCTCGACACTGAGGAAAAGTCTGCTTGTCTACAAGCCTCGACGCTGAGGAAAAGTCTGCTTGTCTACAAGCCTCGACGCTGAGGAAAAGCCTGCCTGTCTACAAGCCTCGACGCTGAGGAAAAGTCTGCCTGTCTACAAGCCTCGACGCTGAGGAAAAGCCTGCCTGTCTACAAGCCTCGACGCTGAGGAAAAGCCTGCCTGTCTACAAGCCTCGACGCTGAGGAAAAGCCTGCCTGTCTACAAGCCTCGACGCTGAGGAAAAGCCTGCCTGTCTACAAGCCTCGACGCTGAACAAAAGCCTGCCTGTCTACAAGCCTCGACGCTGAGGAAAAGCCTGCCTGTCTACAAGCCTCGACGCTGAGGAAAAGCCTGCCTGTCTACAAGCCTCGACACTGAGGAAAAGCCTGCCTGTCTACAAGCCTCGACGCTGAGGAAAAGTCTGCCTGTCTACAAGCCTCGACACTGAGTCAAAGCGAAAACCTGCCCCCCTTCATGACTCGATGCCTAGTGTGACCAGACCGCTGGGTGGAAAACCCCCAGCTCTCGCAGTTTCGTTGTGGCGCGTGTGTGTGAGTGCCCCGCAGAGCACTGGAAACCCCCTTCCCCATCTCCCCTCCCCTTCCACGTGCGTTCGTCAAGCTCAGCCATAGAGGCCACTGATTGGCTGGACCAACAACTCCTTCACCAGTTAAGTATCGTTTTGTAGGGTTGGCAGACGACCGGTTTTTAGAATTTGAGGAAATATTTTCAGAGTACTTACTGTTGCATAATTATTATTAGTACAATAATCACACCGTACAGCGTTCTCTTTAGTCCAGTCAGATTCGGGTGAAAAATGGCCAAACCTTGAACAAATTGCTTTAAATGCAAACTCAACTGTTTTGGGTTGCTTAAGGGTGTGACTTTTACATCCCAAAAGTTTACCAAAGTATGATGGGGCAAACATTTATTTTTGGGCTCTGGAAAATGGCGACCGAACTGAAGTATGACGCAAACACAAATTTACCCTATTTTGCATTTATTACACAAAGTTACTAGAAATATGACGTATAGTGCTAATTCAAGCTTCCATTTGACATTTGCTAACTGAATATATGATAAATAAATCTAGATGTATTAAACATATGTCAAAAACGTGCATTTTCATTGATGATTTGATGTCTCTCAGGACATTTGACACGACGACAAAGCATAAAAATAAATGTAAATGAACAAAATACAAACAAACAGCATTCAATTCAATGCTCATATTGGTTTCAGACATGCATGCTTTTGAGAAAAGGTGAGGTGTTTCAATCTCTCTCTCTAAATCCCCACTTGTCCCCCGTCCTCCACGAACCCCCCCCCCCCCCCTTCTTCGCTCTTGTTCACCAAAAAATGAACCCTCATTTTTTTTCTAAACACGGTACATATACACTTTTCTGCAAACTTTTCAACTCAAAGGAAAGCCAATTTCTCACCAGTCTATAACATACCCATTCCCCTTTCATTGCTCTTCATCAATTTCATCGTCCTGCTCATAGTCTAGGTTCACGGGTGCAACGTTGACACAGGTTTCTCCTCGACAATGACCACATGCTGCTGTGCACACAAGGCCATGTTTCCGGCAAGTGCACCTCGTGGTTGAACAGTCAGTCTGACAGTTGCACCTGATGACCGTCAAGAGCTCCTCTGGAGCAGCAGGCAAATCAGTCAGCATAGGGAGTAGCATGCGATTGGCCACTTCCCAACCCCATTGACACGGATCCAGGGACGCATCATTCAGGTTCTTCCATGCCTGAACCTGGAAATAGACGCGGAAGCAATGGTACTTGGCAGCAGATGATGATGGAGGCAGAGAACTTGGTTGGAAAGATTTGGTTGATGTGGCCACCTTCTGTACATATTTGACATATCTCAGATGATTGAGGCTGTCCTTTTCCTCACCTCCATACAGGAGCACAACCGCCTTTTCCCCTGCTTCTTCTATCTCCTGATGAGTACTGGCTGCCATGAAAACATCAGCAATCTTCTGAAACAGTGTTGATTTCCTCAGGAGTTTCACAGGCAGAGATTTGCCAATGTTCATCATCCCGCTGGTAGTGTCGCAACCAGTGATCGCATGTGCAAAAAGTATTCTCCCGCATGTTTCTGTCCCAATTTTGGCCCTCGTTGCCTTGATGTCCCACAGTTTGGCCTTTTTTCCCACTCGGCATGAAGTACACACCATGAAGATTGTCTGTAACGTGGTACAGGAGCAAGACAAGAAGATCAGTGTCTTCTCCTATGAGGACAGTGGTTGAACTTGCAGCAACGTCTAGAGTTGTCTTGACAATCAGGCAATCGGCGTCATCTTTTGCATGGTGGATCTGGAACCCCAATTTCATCAAAATTTCGCTCAGAAGATTGATGAACCGCTGCTTGTTGCTTGGATTGGCAAGAAATTTCTCCCGAGTGTCTTGAAGGATCATGTCACCGGTGAAATTTACCTGCACTGAGGTACCATGCCGTCTGACATGGGTGGCAGCTTTGGTTGTTTGTTGCGTGCTGTACCCATCAAACACAATGGTTGCTTTCTTGTACTTTCGTGCAACAAATTCTGCATACATCTCAGCCAGCTGGTTGTAAGTTGATCCCCTCCGCCATGGCAGCTTGTGGAGAAGTGAACCTCCATCAAGGACAAAATTAATGTTTTCATTTGGCAAAGTGGTGTCCTCTTTTGTAAATGACCAGAGATACTCTGCAAGTGTTGACTTTGATGCCAGTCGTGGTAGTCCACTGGCGTCAAACAAGGCACATGGAAGGTTGGTCATCTCATACTTGAACAAAGATGGTATGGTCTCTGGTGTGCTTTGTGCTATCTTCAACAGGCGTTGAAAGAGAAGAAGTGGATCGATAATGATGGGCTCATCATTGACTCTCACTGCCAATTTTGTAGCAAGAGTGACGGCCACATCTTTCTTTCTGATGACAACCTCAAGCACATTTTTTTCTGTCATGCCATCCAACATTTTCTTCCCGATATTCTTGGCATTATCAACATTGGCTGTGGCATCTGCAACCCGCCCACTTGCGATGCTTCTGAGGGAAGGGTCTGAGAGAAATGGACTTCTGTCTGTCAGGTACGAAACAAGTGTCTGTGTGTCCTTGTGGTCGCGGGCTTGTCTGGTTATACCGGTTTCTTTGTGCTGCTCCGAATTCGTGAATGTGATGCCTGAGAGTGTCTGCATTGCAGAGTTGACCTCAGCACAAGCAGGCATGGAAAGAAGCCAGACAAGACATTGTCTCTCTCCGAAACCCGTTCCCCGTGTAAGGCCTCCACTGGTCTTCAGACTTCTCATGAGGACTTGTTCGATGACAAGATCCTGCGACAACCCCGCCCAGTATCTCTCGCTTCTTCGGAACACGTGGTGCCCCTCTTGGTAGTCTTGATACACCTTTGGGTGGGTGTCTTTCAATGCCATCATCTGCTGGAGGTACAGTCTGGCAGATTTGGCGTAGTTGTGATGCCCTGCAGCTGCAAAAAAAGGCAACATCTCAGCTACTGACTGTAGGTGCAAATTGAAGCGCCCAGTTCTTTCGGCCTTGATGGATTTCTTCAAAATGCCTACCATGTCTAGGTACTGAAACCAGAGGCTGCTTGTTCGACTTCTGGACAGACTTTCTTTGTGCTTCTCTAGACGTTTGTTGATCTTAGATATCACATCATGGTTAGCTGCTTCTTCGGCTGAGATGCCACCTGCCGCAAGTCGTTCAAGAAGGCAAACCGCAGCATCAAGGTCTTCGTGGCCAACCTGGCGCAAGGCTTCCATGTTTGAGGTGTCAATCTCCTCTGAGGATGCACAACCTGCTACTGATGTGTCCATCAATGTTGGCGAATCGTCTGATTCGTGACCCAGCAGCGCGTCATCAGCCTGATGATGAAGGAGGATCCAGGGCAGGTCGAAGGCTCCTGATGTCAGAATCGCACTAAGAGCCGCGTCCATGAGAAGATGTGCCCGCACAGCTCGTGAGTACGCCTTGCCGTTCAAGATATGCACCACAGCATTCTCTGCATATACAAGTTCCAAAGCCTCCTGTAACCCAGTACCCCCCACGAGATGGCCAATACACCCGAGAAAACTCATCTGTGTGTGGAAATTCCCCAACCTGAGGACCAATGACTGCAAGTGACTAGCACTATCAGCTGCACTTGACACAATGACCTGAGCTTTGAGATACAGCGGTTGATCGAAGGTGATCACCGCGGTCACTTTATATCTGAAAGCCTACTGGTATCAACACACTAAGAGACCTAGTTGTCTGCAGTAGAATGACCCAGTAACACGATCGCTTAGCGGTCGAGAAAGACACTTATCTTGTCCCAACTAAATCTATTTTTCACTGAATAAACGAGAGATACACTTTTTATTTATCTTACCTCAGACAAACTGCTTAGGTCGCTCTCTTCATCAGGAGTAGGAGCTTCGGCAGTTGCGAGGGGAGGCGTGTAGCGGCCAAAACAGTAACCTGGCCAAAACAGTAACCGGAAGTCATCGCAGAGTTATCTGCGAGGGACGTGCTGAGAATTCCACTATAAAAAGAGACGGCACCCGCCACTCCGCCTGACTGACTTGGCACACCCGGGGAGTTATGCTAAGATCCGGCCGCGTAAATATATCTGCGTTTTGTGACAAACGTATTGCTCGGCGGTACTGTACTCCATGCGCCTTAACGGTGCGCGTGATTCGGGTGTAATCTTAAGCTAAACGACGTTTATTGGCGCTGCTGAAATGGTCGAAGTCGGAAACATTCGGAACGTCGTTTAGCTTAAGATTACACCCGAATCACGCGCACCGTTAAGGTGCATGGAGTACAGTACCGCCGAGCAAGACGTTTGTTACAAAACGCAGATATATTAACGCGGCCGGATCTTAGCATAACTCCCCGGGCGTGCCAAGTCAGTCAACGGTCGCGTTTTATAAAACCAGACTACAAATAGACTACAGGGAGGTGACTCCCATATTCTTTCCGGCAGGGGAGACGGCTTTTCACGGGAAAAAACTTTTTTGAACGCTACATTATGTGTTAAACGACACAAATGCACCAAAAACACAAAAACTCGTAAAGCAACTAATGCGTCGTTTGTCGGGATATATTCCATGCGAAGAACAGGTGCAGGAGCGGTAAATCGCATAAAGAGAGAGCCGAGCAGATAACTCTGCGATGACTTCCGGTTACTGTTTTGGCCAGGTTACTGTTTTGGCCGCTACAAGGAGCGGGTATGAAAATGCGAAGATCTCGGTAGATCTACGCAGATCTCGCCGAATGGGCAGTTCATTCTTTGCTTGCTATCGAGCCATTCGTAGACGAGCGTAGATTGAGCGAGGCAGCTTGAGAGGTGCCTAGCTTTTAAGATTCAAGATGGCGGACGGCATGAGTACAGTGCGCGCAGCCATCTTGGAGACAAATGTTCGGCGTGGATGCGTTGACCTGCATTCGATGTGTAAACTGTAGGAGGTTTCACGATCTATTAATGCATTCAACATACACCTTTGATAAATTAATGCTGTGCATGGCTTATATTTTCTTTGGATGGGTTGCTAGTATCTCGAAATAGAGCGTTTTCTGAATGAACCGACAACACGTCGGCCATTGAATGTGGCTAGTTCACCTCTGGTCGTGATGTCTACGCATGCGCATTACTTCGTCACGTTGGGTAGTTTATTTTTTAGCTAGCTCTTACTGCGAAGCAAGATCTTGCGACCAAGATCGACTACCTATTTTCAAACCCGCCCAAGGCGTCGCCATTGTGTTGACGCAGTGCCGGAAATACTAGAGCACTCGTATGGTGCGCGGTCCGTGCCATTTAGTGCATGTTTCAGTTTGGGATTTCGTGCGACTTAAAAACATTCTTCGGAACACGTGGTGCCCCTCTTGGTAGTCTTGATACACCTTTGGGTGGTTGTCTTTCAATGCCATCATCTGCTGGAGATACAGTCTGGCAGATTTGGCGTAGTTGTGATGCCCTGCAGCTGCAAAAAAGGCAACATCTCAGCTACTGACTGTAGGTGCAAATTGAAGCGCCCAGTCGCCACGTTGGGGCGTTCTGAGCGGGGGTCCAAATCTGATTAAACACCGCCGCGCTCACCGAACGGTTGCGCTGCGGCGGGCAATTAGGCGGTGTCTGGCGAAATGGCCACCAGTTTGGGATTTCGTGCGACTTAAAAACATTGTTTTTATAAAACTTGGCCCCAAGCTACAATGGTAAACTTTATTGGAAAATATAATAGATACCATTAGAGTTCAAAATTAAAAAGTTCCAGCTTTAAAGCAAATTGTTCAAGGTCCAAAACCAATCTGACTGGACTACTTAGGGTTTTTGATTATAGAGGAATTAACGTATTTTGATTGTGATTTGTGTCCTCCCCTTCATTTCCAGACTTGTTCCATCGCTGTTTGATGAATGGGTTGGGAAGAGTTGTGAATAGGCAGTGTGGAAATAACCTCTAGACTACTTCATTCGTAAACGACCCTAATTTGAAATACAATAACTCTGTAACTCGTAGCAGGGAATATTACATAACTGGCTCATTTGATGTTGATCGTGGTCATTTCATTCGCTGTTTTAGACATTCTTATATATTATATAAAGAAAATACTTTTCTAATATATATAATAAGAAATGACAACTCACTACGTTTGTGAAAGAATTAGAGAATCTGAAGGAGCCATGAAAGGGTTTACTAGTAGTCACACTGTTGACGTTGTGAACAGCAGTTCGCCTGAGGGTCAACTCAATCAAATCAAGCAGTCTGTTACACAATTTCTAAAAGCAAAAGCTCGAGAGTTTAGAGGAATAAAATATAATATAGTGTTAAAGGTAAAACTTTCAAAAATTGACATCACACAAAGTGCCTATTTTAGCAGCCCTCCGGTAGCAGCAATAAGTGGTGATATCAATTTAGATACCAGCAGCATTTTGAACAAAATAGATACCTGGATTTCACATGGGTCTGGGTGGACAGTAGATGAGGTTGAGGGCCACTTCATTAATGTAGTGGTGTAACGACCACTCAGAGGCTCTTCGTATGCAGAACTGCCAAAAGAATTAAACAACTCAAAAAAGGGACTCCTCAACATACAAAATAAAGATGACAAGTGTTTCATGTGGTGCCATTTAGCTCATTTATATCCATCTGGCGAAAATGGTGAATGAGTAACAAAGTACAAGCCACATGTTGACAAAGCTGACTATTCTGGGATTAAATTTCCTGTAACCATCAATCAGATTCCCAAAATAGAAAATCAGAATAACCAGGGCTTTAATGTGTTTGGTTATGAAGACAAGCAACCTTTTCCATTGAATATAACCTAAAAGAAGGATGTGTGTAATATATTGTTTTACAACAACTATTATGTTTTAATCAAACCAAACATAAAGCTAAAAAAGCATTTTGTTTTCACTGCATTCAATGCTTTAGTTCTGAAGCTGTCCTCCAAAAACACAAGCCAGACTGTTTGGCAATTAATGGAATGCAAGCTATAAGAACGCCCACAGACAAACTGCTAAAGTTTACTAATTTTCACAAACAACTCAAAGCACCTTTTGCAATTTATGCTGATTTTGAAACCATCAGTGAAAAGATAAGTGGTCCAGAACCCAATAACAAGGAATCATTCACACACAGGTACCAGAAGCACAATGATTGTGGATTTAGTTATAAGCTTGTTTGTATATATCCACAGTACAGCAAACCAGTGAAGTTGTACAGGGAACCTATTGCTGTTTACACATTTATTGAGGCAGTATTAGAGGAGGTTGAATACTGTAAAAGTGTCAAAGAAAAACTCTTCAAAAAGCCTCTTGTAATGACTGAGGAAGATGAAGCTTTGTTCAAAAGCCAAGACAGTTGCCACATTTGTGGACAATAGTTTACCCAAGAAAGCAAGAAAGGTATTCGAAAAGTTCGTGACCATTGTCACATTACAGGGCAATTCAGAGGTAGTGCTCATGAAGACTGTAATGTTAATTTTAGATTGATTGATAAGATTCCATTCTTTTTTCACAATCTTAAAGGCCATGATAGTCATTTTATAATGCAGCAAATAGGTAAATTTGGTTTGCCTATTGATGTCATCCCAAACAACATAGAGAAATATATGGCGTTTATGGTAGGAAAGCACTTAGTCTTCTTGGATTCTTTCCAATACATGGCTTCCAGTTTGGATGCATTGGCTAAGAATTTGAGTGTTCATCCCTTTTTGAGTCAAGAATTTCAAGACATCAAGCTAGTCACTCAGAAAGGTGTGTATCCATATGACTACATGGATTCCTTCTCAAGATTTGATGAAGATAAATTACCCCCAATTGAAGACTTTTACTCAACTTGTAAATGAGGCTGAATTACACAAGAAGAATAGAACCATGCAGTCAATGTCTGGAAAGCCTTTGGTTGCAAAAGCCTTGGTGATTACAATGACTTGTACTTAAAAACAGATGTTTTGCTGTTAACAGATGTCTTTGAAAACTTTAGAGAAACCTGCCTAATGTACTACAGATTAGATCCTTGTCATTACTTTACAAATCCAGGGTTAAGCTGGTATGCTTGTTTGAAAATGACTGGTGTTGAGCTCCAGTTACTTAGTGATGTTGACATGTATCAATTTATTGAAAAGGGACTTAGAGGTGGAGGTAGTTATATTGCACACAGGTATGCTAAAGCTAACAACAAGTATTTACCTAATTACAACCCAAAGTTGGACACCTCAAACATTGCTTACCTTGATGCCAACAACTTGTATGGGTGGGCAATGAGTCAGAGCTTGCCTACTGGTCAGTTCAAGTGGCTTGCTGAAATTGATAATATTGACTTGGGTAAATTTACAGACAAAAGCAAGTATGGTATTATCTTGGAGATGGATTTGGAATATCCAAAGGAATTGCATGAACTACATAATGATTACCCTCTTGCCCCAAAACAAAATACAATTAATGAGGCAGATCTTTCATCGTATTGCAAAAGACTCCGAGATAAGTTTCAGTGTTCAGTAGGAACATTAAGAGAGTTGGTTCCAAATCTGAGGAAAAAAGAAAGGTATGTTGTTCACTACAGGAACCTGCATCTGTATTTAGATTTGTGTTTGAAAGTGACTAAGGTACATATAGTGCTCAGGTTTAGGCAATCGCCTTGGCTGAAAGAATATATCAACTTTAATACTGAGAAGAGACAGCATGCTAAGAATTCTTTTTAAAAGGACTTTTTAAACTGATGAACAATTCTGTAATTGGGAAATTGATGGAAAACTTGAGAAAAAGAATAACTTGTTACAGATCAGAACGCCCTGCTTAAGTGGGCGGCTCGACCAAGCTACATCACTTCAAAAATATTCAGTGAGAATCTTGTAGCCATCCATAGAAAGAAACCAAGCTTGGAGCTAAACAGACTCACATATGTTGGCATGTGCATTCTTGATTTGTCAAAGTATTTGATGAATGATTTCGATTATAAATTCTTCAAGAGAAAATATGGTAGTCAAGCACAGTTACTTTTCACTGTTACTGATTCACTAACAATTCATATAAAAACCGCTGGCGCTGAACCTCCAGGTTTTGGCATTAGAAAAAAAAGAGATCGGGTTCGAACCCACAACCTCTCGAAAAAAGAAAGAAAAAAAAGTTGCAGTGCAGAATCGAACCTGGTCACGCATGACCAAGAGTCCAACGCTCTAACAGATGTGCCATTGGAGAACTGATGTGACTGAGTGTTTGTAAAGCATTTATGACGTTCTTTTCCGTAAACCGCCTTGATTCGTATTTTGCACTATAAATTGTAGAAAAATGGATGATAGTTCATGAAATTTGAGTGGTCTTGTTCATCTTACAATACTCAAGGTCTATTGCTCCCAAGTTTAATATCAATTCACTGCCATTAGGCCACGCATTTCGCCATTCCGTCAACTGACATTTTAGGATGGGTGTTTTTGAGTTTATGACCAAAATAAATCATTTTTTTTCAAACCTCGATTCTGAAAATTTGACACATTCAATCGGACCTTATTTCCAGTAAGTGTGCAAAATGTCAAGGAAATCCGTCCAGTAGGTTTTGACATATCAGCCGTTAAGTTGGAACTGACAGACAGACATACAGATCGAATTATGTCACGTTATTCGACGTCAAATGATCACGTCACACATTTTACATTTCGACATTCCGTCAATTGACATTTTAGGGGGCTGTTTTTGAGTGTACGACCTTAAAAATCACTTTCTTTTCAAACCTCGATTCTGAAAATTTGATGCATTCAATCAAGCCTAACTTCCAGTAAGTGTGCAAAATGTCAAGGAAATCCGTCCAGTAGTTTTTGAGATATCAGCCGTTAAGTCGGGACAGACAGATAAAGTCTGTAGGACCTCCAGTAAATCTGGAGGGATAAAGACAGATGATGTGTACAAAGATTTCTGGGAGCACAAAGATATGTTTGAAAATTCAGATTACAAACCAGACAGTTCATGTTTTGATGACAGGAACAAAAAATTGATTGGAAAGTTTAAAGAGGAGGCAGCAGAAGTACCTATTGTATAGTTTGTGGGGTTAAAAAGCAAGATGTATTCACATATCACAGCAGCAAGAAAGAATGAGAAAACAGCGAAGGGTGTGAAAAAATGCAATTAAGAACAGAGTTCACCATGACGACTAAAAAGGCATTCTTTTTACTAAAACCCAAACACGTCACACAATGTAGGGGATTAGATCTGAACTTCATCAGTTCGGAATGTATAAAATAAACAAGACAAGTCAGTCATGTTTTGATGATAAAAGATACATTCTTGATGATGGAGTATCTACATTAGCATACTCATAACAAATAATAACAAAAAAATTCTGTCTCTGAACCTCCAGGTTTTGGCATTAAAAAAACAAAACAAAAAAAAAGATTGGGTTGGAACCTGCAACCCCTCGGAAAAAGAGGGGAAAAAAAGTAAGGTTCAACCCCGCAACCTCTCATGTGTACAACAACGAGTGGGGTGGCTCTCTCTCTCTCTCTCTCTCGAATACCATACATATATTTAAAAAAAAGAAGCTTCTGTGCAGATTCGAACCCGTACGCGCATTCCCTAGAACCAAGCATGTCCCAGCGACAAAAATATTTGACGCCCTACAGAGAGAGCTAATCCATAAAGCCGTGATGACCTCCAGTAAACCTGGAGGGATATAAAATCCTTCTTTCTCCTTCACCAATGTCCAATTTCCTCAAAATTACGTCACGTTATTCGATTTCAAATGATCACGTCACACATGACAAAACTTCCCTTGAGTCGGAACAGAGTTCCGTCCCTTGCCTTCTTTGCAACATCAAAACGTGAAAAAGTCAGTTTGTTTTCAAACCTCGATTCTGAAAATTTGAAACATTCAATCGAATCTAACTTCCAGTAAGTGTGCAAAATATCAAGGAAATCCGTAAAGTAGGTTTTGAGATATCAGCCATTAAGTCGGGACTGACACACACACACACACACACACACACACACACACACACACACACACACACACACACACACACACACACACACACACACACACAGATAAAGCTGTGAGGACCTCCAGTAAACCTGGAGGGAAAATGTATATACAATATATGGCAAAAATTTAGTCACCTTAATTGGACCTATTTGAGGATCCAGTTGATGATGACTCCATTAAGAAATTTGAATATATTGAGTACCTACAAAGAGACTCAGCCACCATGGATAAAGATGGCAGGCACATTCTGGAAATAAGAGGCCTGGATGTGTTCCTTCTCCCACACAAAGCATTTCTGGAAGTGAGAGGTAAACTGGTTTAAAATGATAATACTAATTACAATGCTGGAGATAATGTTGCATTGGTAAATAATGGATGGTCCCTCTTTCATACAGCAGAATTGCATCTAAATGACCAGCAAGTAGAACAGGTATCTCTGTATCTGCCTCAGACTTCAACCATAATGAATCTGGTTAGTTTTTCAGATGATTACAACAAGTCGAGTGCGAGTAATATGATGTGGTACAAAGACTCTGGAAATGGTGGCAGTGTTGGAAGAGAATTCAATACTGCTGTAAATACGGCAAGTGTTGATTACACAACCAGAGCTGAATTGTGAACTGCTTTGGGAAATCTCAGAAGAGAGAACTACAATTCAGGGTTTAAATTGAGAAACCTCCTCACAGCAGGAAACAAGGAGATTTGTGGGGTTTTTTACCTCTCAGTAGTGTGTTTGGACTGTGCAGAGATGTCACAAGTATTACAAGAGAAATTAACTACAGTCTCCTTTTGGACAGAGCTAATTCTAACAACTACATTCAGAGACAGGCTGGTGTTGATTCTAAAGAAGTGTGAAGGGTTGGGAAGTTCCTGTAAATACGTTTCTGTCATTTTGCTTTGGCCCGTCATAGACGTTTAAACCAAAGCTAAGGACACAAGGTTGCAGCCAATATAACATCCCACATTGTCACGATATTTAAATAAACCCAGACTTCTCCATCCCAGGGATAGAACATGGCACTGCGCCTCGCACATCGTTCAACCCCAAAGCATGCTCGCCCATCTCTGCCTGTCAAAAGACATGGTTTCAACAAGCGAGTAGAGGCTGAGGGGCTGAACGTGTACTCACGCAAGAGAGGAGAGCACTGGGAAGTGGGCTGGCAGGAACAGGTGTATATTCTAAACAAGTTTGAAGGGTAGGGAAGTTGCTGTAAATACTTTTTTGTTCTTTTGCTTTGGCCCTTCATAGACGTTTAAACCAAAGCTAAGGACACAAGATTGCAGCAAATATAACATCCCACATTGTCACGATATTTAAATAAACCCAGATTTCTCCGTCCCAGGGATAGAACCATGGCACTGCGCCTCACACATTCGTCCAACCCCAAAGCATGCTCGCCCATCTCTGCCTGACAAAAGTCATGGTTTCAAGAAGCGAGTACAGGCTGAGGGGCTGACCGCGTACTCATGCAAGAGGGGAGAGCACTGGGTGGTGGCCTCATATAAGTTTGTGGATGCCGAAAGTGGAACCTAATTTGGGTTACTTGGCTGATCTGGAAACAAAACGTGCTAGTGGAATGATGAAAACGCTGTATTTTGAGCAGATGAGAGTTTCCAGACAGCAATATACCAGTACAGAACTTAGCCCATCTTGGAGAGTCACAACACAGCAGAGGGAGCAACCGCCTTGGCGTATACATGTATTCACTGCATTTCAAGCTGTCGGTGGAGACAACACTCAAGAACAAAATAGCATGGCCTTTGATCATGCCAATCTGAAACAAATATTTGTCAAAGTAAACAGCTTGCATTATCCTGAGAGAATACTAATCACTAATTTTGATGAAGCCAGCAGAAATTACAGCAGGACTTCCAAGAAGCTGTGAATAAATATCAGGATACAGATATGGGGAGCTCTATCAGTGTAGAAGAATTTGCAAGTTTGTATCCCATCATTCATACTGATGTGTCAAAACATCCAGACCAGATGATTGGTTCCCCAGCTGATGCGGAAATCAATTGGCAGTTACGAGGAAACTTCCAGTTTAATGGGGCTGATGCAAGACTCTATGTGTATACAGTCATATTGAGTGACAGATACCTCACTGTGTTGTTGCATAAGATTTATTAAATTGTACTCACTACGTTTGTAAAATGTATTAGTATAATGTAAATAATGACTTACAAAGTGTAGGACCTCACTTAACTAATGCTCAAAGAGAAGCAATTAAAAAGGCATACCTAAAAAAGACTGGTGTGTCCATTTCAATAAACAAATCACAAATGGGTGGTGCAGAAACACTAGGACTTACAAAAACACAGATTGGTGAACTAAGAAAAAGCTAAAAAGCTGTCACTTTAAAGCTGTCCAAAACTCAAGTGCAAAAACAGGGTGGGTTTCTGGGTGCTCTTGCCTAACTCATTGCTAGGGTTGGTCCCACTATTTTTGACTCACATACGAAGCAAAAGTGAGTCTATGTACTCACCCTTTTCGTCTGTCCGGGCGTCCGGTCCGGGCGTCCGGTCGGGGCAAGGGGCGTCCGAAAACTTTAACGTTGGATTTTTCTCGGAGACTATTAAGTCTATCAATACCAAATGTGGCATGATGGTGTATGATGACAAGGTCTCAAAAAACATACATAGTGACTTAACCTTGCTTCAAGGTCAAGGTCGCAGGGGCCATAAATGCTGTCTAAAAAACAGTCATTTTTCACATTTTCTCAATTTTCTCTGACATGTTTGAGATTGGATACCTGACCTATATATGGTATATAGGGCAAAGTAATCCCTATCTTTTGATATCAGTTTGGCATACCTTGCTTCAAGGTCAAGGTCACAGGAGCTCTTCAAAGTTGGATTGTATACATATTTTGAAGTGACCCTGACCCTGAACTATGAAAGATAACTGTTTCAAACTTAATAATTATGTGGGGCACATGTTATACTTTCATCATAAGATACATTTGGTCACATATCATCAAGGTCAAGGTCACTTTGACCCTTATGAAATGTGACCAAAATGGGGTAGTGAACCACTAAAAGAGACCATATCTCATGGTAGAAAGTGCCAATAATCACCATTGTGCTTCCTATATCTTGAATTAACAGCTTTGTGTTGCATGACCTTGGATGACCTTGACCTTGGATCACGGTCACATGTATTTTGGTAGGAAAAATGTGTAAAGCATTTCTTAGTGTATGATGTCATTGGTAGGATTAGTTGTTTGACCTTGACCTTGAAGGTCACCTGAAGGTCAAGGTCATATAAAGGTCAAGGTCAAGCATGTGAGTCGTATGGGCTTTGCCCTTCTTGTTAAAAGTGTTTTACCTACATTGGGATTAGCTGCAGTCTCAGGAGCAATTCATGGGGCCACAAGCAAGGCAGTGGCTGGCTGGGGATGTAGACGAGGAAAAGGGCTTCTCCTGATGCCAAATTCATCCTTTAACAGGATCCCCATACTTGGAGCATTTCTATAAATATACTCATTCTATTCGTATATAACATAATATAAGATTGTGTAAATGTATTCAGAATACTCAATTAGTCTTACAACAAATCAAAAGAAAAAGATAGCTGAGGCTTTGAATAAAAAACTGGTATAAAGCTTAGACTTGGCTCTAGTCAACTCACTGGTACAGACAAGTTAATGCTAACAAACAGGCAGATTGCAAAAATAAGTAAGCACAGGAAACTGAATAAGGACTTGACCTAACTATATCTAAAGCTCAAATGAGCAAGCTGGGAGGTTTCTGGCCTATGCTTCTTGCCAGACTTGCAGGATCTTTTCTACCAAGTCTTTTGGCAGTAAAGGATTAAAAAAAGAACATCAAGGGGGTTTGTCCTGCCAGGAGCTCGGGCAGCCAGAGGTCTGGCCCTCCCTGGAATCCATTAACTAATTATGACATTGATTGTATGTTAAAGTCAGTAAAAAAACTACAGAGGACCCTTTTTTAAAAACATGTTACTGGCTAAGCCTGCTTAAAATGAATGCATGGTCATTAATCTGCAAGACTACTTTGCTAGGTCTTGCACACACTGGGTTGCAATGTACACTGATTCTAACAAGTATGAATATTTTGACCCATTTGATGTTCCTCCATCTGATGAGGTTATAAGCTACATTAGAAATAGCAAAATGGAAATTGTGTATAATGCAGCTCAAATTCAGAACCTGGATTCTGTCATGTGTGGTTATTACTGTGTGTTTTACATCAAAAACAGGGCAATGAGAAAGAACACCTATGGAAATCTTACTCGAATTTACCCTCAGAACTAGCATGGTAAATAGAAGTATAATCAATGATTATGCAAAAAGTTTGTGAAGTATATACAAATATAAAATCATACTGTCTGAAGTGTAAAGCAGTTATAGATTCTAAAAATGTCACTTTAGGAACAACCAAAATGGTAAGAAAATAGCTAGATCACTGTGTTCTGTTTGTGGTTCTAGAAAAACAAAATTCTTGCCTCAAAACGAAGGAGGTGCAATAGACATTCACAAAGCCATGTTACCTTTGTTACCAAAAAAAGGATAAACTTTACCTGGATACAACTACTGTGGTCCTGGCAATCAATTAGACGATGGTTCACCAGTAAATGAACTTGATGAAATATGTCAAGAGCACGACTTTGCATACACGTATGGAGACAAGAAACAGGCTGATGCAATAATGCTGGAGCAGTTATCAAAACACATTGGTAAGACTTTGGGTGTGAAAGCTGCCAAGGCATTAGTAGTCAGACCACTGATTAGTTTGAAACATAAGATTGGGCTGGAAAACGGGAGAAGGCATTGATGAAATGGACTGATGAATTAGCTGATTAACTACATAAACCAATCAAAAGAAAGTTTACTCAATGCCGAGTTATTTCAAGCAGTATTGACAATATTTGGAGTGCAGATCTTGTTGACATGCAAGCCTTCAGCAAGCAAAACAAGGGGTTGAGATTTCTTTTAAAAATTATTGACATATTCAGCAAATTTGCATGGAGAGTAGCAATTAAGCATCAGACGGACTGAAATAGTTCAAGCTTTTAAAAGCATTTTGAAAGGGGGAAGAAAGCCTGGCTTCCTCTGGGTTGATCAAGGGACTGAATTTTTAAACAGAACAATCCAGAGCTTTCTCAAAGACAACCAGATTGAAATGTATCACATATACAATGAAGGTAAAGCAGTTATTGTGGAGAGATTTAATCTTACATTGAAATCACGTTTGTGGAAGTATTTCACTGCCAACAATACATACACATATCTTTGATGTATTGCCTGAATTGATTGAGAAATACAATGAAAAAGTTCATAGATCTTTGGGTATGACTCCTGCACAGGCACCTGATCAGAAACTTGAACAGGATGTTTATCTTGCCTTGTTTCAGAAGGAGCAAATGATAAAGTGTAAAACGAAATCCCGAGTATACGATTTTGTTAGAATTTCCAAATGAAAGAAAGCATTTGAGAAAGGTTATACATCTAACTAGACAGAGGAACTTTTTAGAATCAAATCAATTACAAAAACAAGCCCTGTTTCGTATAAGCTGGAAGATTACAAGGAGAAGCAATTCAAGGGAGTTTCTACAGTGAAGAGCTTCAAAACTCATCACAAACTGTCTATAGAATTGAAAGAATAATCACATGTAATTACAAAAACCAGTGAGCACTCGTGACATGGAAAGGATACCCTCCACAGTTTAATAGCTGAGTATCTTTTGAACACATTGAAAACTTAACAAAGCAAAATAAGTGAAGGAGAGAATGTTTTTCACTTACCTTTGCAATAGTCCAAAGTAAATTTACACTGTTTCTGCTTTCAAGCTTTGTCAGTGCACCAATTTTTAGATGCAGACATTGTTGATTTAATTACAGCTCCCTATGAGAAAGAGAGCGAGAGACAGAGTGCAAACATAGACCTTGCAAGGGCAATGGCTAGAGAAAAACGGAGCGGAAGTGCCCTGCGCAGGCAAGGCTGCATACCAGGAAAGGGGGGAGGGGGTCCTAGTTCCAGCCGCTCACCCACTGAAGGGTTGTGTTAACCCAACACAGTGAGGGAAGCTAAGTAGTCAAACATACATTAAGTGTCTTGTAATCCTATACTGGTGTTATAGTGTCCTATGGGGGTCACTCCACTCCCAAAAAGCTGTTGTCTCTCTCCCCATGGCTGTGCAAACCAGGCTGCCTTGCATTCTTGCTCTGTTTACATTCAGGCTGCTGAGCAAGCAAGGAACAGAAGGCTGCAGGCTAGCTTGGGCAGCCGTATTGATTTTTCGCCTGGGCTGTGCTGAAGATAAATTTAGCAGCTAACCTCGCAAGCTTGCTGGAAAACTGGAAGCGTAGGCGTTTGATGTGCCAATCGAGGCATATATTTAGGTTGAATGACCTTGTCACTGACATGGCCGACATTTTCGGCAGTGCCAAGCGAGTTATGTCCCTTTAACTGTGGGAATATTTCATCAAAGTAATTAGCAGGTCAATTAATAGGTGCTCAGGTCTCTCTCTAGCACACTGGCTGAAATATTGATTATAGAGGGTGGCGAAGCTTGCTTGTAGCTGCCGACTGCCCCTGACTCTCTCTCTCCCCGCTCCACTCAGATGAAAAAAGTGAACAGTCTGCCAATTAAATTTAAAAAGTGAACAGCCGGCTAATTAGGGGTGAGGTGGCAACCCCAACTTGTATTCTAGTATCCATCTACATCATCCATCCCACCCATGCCATCCATGCCATCCATCCATCTGCATAATCCATCCCACCCATGCCATCCATGCCATCCATCCATCTGCATTATCCATCCCATCCATGCCATCCATGCCATCCATCCATTAATCCAACTTATCCATCCCATACATGCTATCCATCCATCCATGCCATCTATGCCATCCATCCATCCGCATAATCCATCCCACCCTAACATCCACATCATTAATTCCATCCATCCACAATCCATCTACATCCATCCATCCACAACCCATCTCCACAATCCACCGATCCATCCACATCATCCATCCATCCACAATCCATTCACATCCAACCATCTACAATCAATCTGCATCCATCCATACACAATGCATTCTTCCATCCATCCATCCACATCCATCCATACATAATTCATCTCCACAATCTATTCATCCATCCACAATCCATCCATCCGCAATCCATCTCCACAATCCACAATCAATCCACATCCCATCCATTCATCCAAAATCCATCTCCACAATCCACAATCCATCTACATCCATCCATCCACAATCATCCATCCACAACCCACAATCCATCTACATCCATCCATCCAAAATCCATCCATCCACAATCCATCTCCACAATCCATCCATCCATCCATCCACATCCATCCATCCACAATCCATCTCCACAATCCATCCATCCACAATCCATCTTCACAATCAATTCATCCATATCCATCCATACACAATCCATCTCCACAATCCACAATCCATCCACATCAATTCATTCACAATTCATCTCCACAATTCACATTCCATTCATTCTATCCATCCACAATCAATCTCCACAATCCACAATCCATCCATATCCATCCATCCACAATCCACTTCCACAAACCACAATCCATCCACATCCATCCATCCATCCTTAATCCATCTCCTCAATCCACAATCCACAATCCATCCACATTCATCCATCCACAATCCATCTTCACAATCCATCCACCCATTCACATCCAACCATCCACAACCCATCTCCACAATCCACAATCCATCCACATACATCCATCCACAATCCATCTCCACAATCCAAAATACATCCACATACAACCATCCATCCACAACCCATCTCCTCACATCCATAATCCATCTACATCCATCCGTCCACATTCATCCACCCACATTTATCCATCCACATCCATCTATCCACAATCCATCTGCGCAATCCGTCCATCCAACCACATTCAACCATCAACAATCCATCTTCACAATCCATCCATCCACAATCCATCTCCACAATTCATCTCCACAATCCATCCATTTATCTACATCCATCCACACACAATCCATCCACATCCATCCATCCCCAATCCATCCATCCATCCACCCCAATCCATCCATCCATTTATCCATCCATCCACAATATATTAATTCACAAGCCATCCATCCATCCATCCCTGTCCACCCATCCATTTATCCATCCATCCACAATTCATCCATCTATCTACAATCCATCAATCTATCTACAATTCATCCATCTATATACAATTTAACCAACCATCCACATCAATCCATCCATCCATCCACAATTCATCCATCTATCCTACTCAATCCATTCATCCATCCACACTCCATCCATCCATCAGCAATTCATCCATTCATGCACATCATCCATCCATCTACATCATCATCTATTCATCCACATCATCCATTCATCCATCCATCCACATCATACATCCATCCAGCCATCCATCTGCATCATCCATCCATCCATCCATCCGCATGATCTATCCATCCACATCATCCATCCATCCATCCACAATCCATCCATCCATCCACAATTCATCTATCCATCCTTATCAATCCATCCATTCATCCACAATTCATCCATCCATCCTCATCAATCCATTCATCCATCCACAATTCACCCATCCATCCACATCATCCATCCATCCACATCATCATATATTCATCCACATCATCCATCCATCCATCTACATCATCCATCCATCCATCCACATCATCCATCCATCCCCATCATCATCCATTCATCCACATTATCTATCCATCCACATCATCTATCCATCCATCCACATCATCCATCCATCCACATCATCATCCATTCATCCACATTATCTATCCATCCATCCACATCATCTATCGATCCATCCACATCATGCATCATCCATTCATTCACATTATCCATGCATCCATCCACGTCATCTATCCATCCACATCATCCATCATCAATCCATCCATTCACATCATCCATTCATCCACATTATCATCCATCCATCCACATCATCTATCCATCCATCCAAATCATCTATCCATCCATCCACATCATGCATCATCCATTCATTCACATTATCCATCCATCCATCCACGTCATCTATCCATCCACATCATCCATCATCAATCCAGCTGAGCTTGGCATTTTCAGTGATATAACATTGACTGTTCGCATGAGCCCATTGGAAACTTCCATGTTGCACAGAGGTGCAAGCTCTACCGCAGCTGTACCTGACACGACAGAGACTACATCATTCTCGGCTGTTAAAGACAGTTCACTTTGTATGTGAGACAATATAATGTTTGATGGATATTTTTGTCTGTTCAAGCGACAGTTGTCGCCGATGTGTTTTCGATGAAACTCTTTCTTCCCAGACTTTTCTCGCTTCCTCGGCACCAAAATCATTGCGGTCGACGCTGGCAATAAGGAAGTACTGTGTGCCAGGGTCAACAGTTCAGATGAAAACCCAGATAATAGTTACCGGTTCAGCTGTCCTGTTTCTGGCCGCAAGGTCATCATCAGGCACGAAAGCCCTTGCGGGGACTGCGTATTGGAGCTTTGCGAAGTACAGGTGCTGAGTGAGTAATTTTCTGATTCTTTCACTGCCAAATTGTGTGGAGATTTCTTCCCATTCAAAAGTGTATTCACCAATGTTCCTTCAGGTCTTCGTCTACTATTTTTGTTCAAAACTTTGCTTTCGGACTTGCCTTCCGTTTCTTTCCATCCTTTCCACAAACCTCCTCCTTGCCCTGCTACTACCAAGCTGGAGAATTCTTCAAGGGTCCACAAGTATCCTAAAATATTTTCTGCTTTAATTTCTGAGGGGGAAAAGTTTTCCAATAAAAAAACACACAAAAATAACATAACAGACTAGGTTAGTCTCCTGTGATACCATGCGTTATGGTTTGCCAAGGCTCAAAAGTGCAAGCTACATGGTCAGTTACCAATCATGGAAGATAACAAAGGAATATTTTAAAATTTTCAAAATTAATTTTGCCCGAGGATGATTTGCCACCCTGGACGCCCTACCAGGGTGTTGGGCCTGCATCATATCGGGGCCTAGGCGATCCTGGTACCTGGCCTTTTTAGAAGTTGTTGTGGTCAGTTGTCCAGCCTCCGAATGCTGCTTCTTCAGCTTCAGCCCCTGCTCCTGCTTGACAGTGTGCTTCATAAACCATAATATACATTTCTTTCAATCGCCGGAGAAACGTGATGGATCAGTTATAAAGCACAGCACCCAAATTAAGCAAGCATTATAGAAAATGTTAGAATACTGTCTGTGGGTTTGTAGCGCAACGTTGATATGTATTCATGTCTCACATGGCTTTACACTTTGCACATTGTAGGAGGTGATTATTACGGTGACCTACGACTTCCGTATGGCTTGTGGATAAGTCTCTATGTGCAGCGTGCATGCAATAGTGTGTGTGTGTGTGTGTGTTTGCGGGCGTGTGTGTGTGTTTGCGCGCGCGCGCGCGCGTGTGTGTGTGTGTGTGTTTGCGGGTGTGTCCTTCTGTGCATGCATGCGGGCATGTGTGTGTGTGTGTGTGTGTGTGTGTGTGTGTGTGTGTGTGCGTGCTTGTGTGCGTGTGTGTGTGTTTGCAAGTTATGAGTGCAGATATTTTAATCCCCATTAGAGATTCTTATTTGCATTGAATCTAGTCAGACGTAGACTAATGTTTATTAGAAACATTAGATATGCCTTGAAAACTAGTATGGATAAAGTGGAAATCATCTATTAACCTGTGAACACCTAATCCCACCAGTACCACTGGTCCAGGCAAGATCTGCACTCGAGATTGCAAGCTCATTGGTCAGTGTGGGAAACCTATTCTTATGCCATTAGTCCACTTGGCAGACCTTGCTGCACGCCACTGGTCCAAACGGACAACCTCGCTGCTGTGTGATTGGTTCATTTGGGAGAACAATACTCAAGAACGGAGAAAAATATAAAGTGCCCCACTTCTCTGTCCCGCTTTCTCTCGCTTGTTCATGCTTCCAGACTTTGCATTAAAGTCAACAGGAGATGGGAGGAGAAATGCCTGCCCCCTGCCCATAGTTTCCAAGGCTTCAGTCCCCAGGGGTAATGCCGATGCCCACCGCAAGGACTCAGAAAGAGAAAAAGCGTGGCCATGGCAACACCTTCAGATACACGGATCATCGCCTGCCAGCCCTTTGAAGATATTAGTCACGCCTGACTGCCTGACCGTGTCGACAGACGCCTGACAACTCATCATTTTTTCTTTAAGAACATTGATGTCAAGACAAAGGCAGCCCCCTCCCCACCCCTTGGCCACGCCCTTTTTGCCAGCCATTAACCCAATAATGTGAAAGTTTCCACCTCAAGTGAAAACTGCAATGGTAAAAGATTCTGACTCCACGGCATTGAACCCTCACCTCAGACTCTACTCTCAGATAAGTGAAAATGTGTTAAAAGGCTGGCTGGCAAAAAAAATGATATTAATTTGTTGTGCTTTACATTTGGTTAGGAAAATAATTACTATCCATTATTAGTTATAATGAAAGTTGTTCATATTATCAAACCTCCCTTCTTACCTTCCCTGTGTTGTCCTGTTAATCCTTGATTGTACGGAAAGCGAGTGGATGTTCAAGGACGGTAATGAGTATCCGCTACACACACTCTAAAATGAGACACCCTGAGCAACGTCAAGTAACAGTTGGGTGCTCGCCAACGATTTTGAATCCATTATGTAACAGTTGGGTAGCTCGCCCGTGATTCTGAATTCGTTATGTAACAGTTGGGTAGCTCGCCCGTGATTTTGAAACCCTCATGTAACAGTTTTCATCTTTCTGCATGCTTACTGTCAGGAAATTTGGTTTAGATTTTTAAAAATTCTATAAAATATCACCCTCTTCAGAAAGGGTGAATGATCTGCTTCTGAATGGAAGATTGTGTTGTCAGTTGTGTTACTTGGACTTGCTGTAGCCGCGAAAGGGACTCGTGCATTTCATTGTTTACTTGTCAGACTGATGACTGACGTGACATTTTGTCGTTGATGCTAGGTTATGACATTTTAGAATTCTGATTTTTTACAACCTTAGCTGAATATGAAGTAAATCATAAGCCTAGTTGAAAGTTTTATCGCCAATTCAGATGAGCAAATCTTAAGCAAAGCAACAAAGAAGACTTGTTGCAGGTTGCTTGGCACTTTGATATTGTTCTCAGTAAGCATTAGAGGGTTGACAACATCAGAGCGCAATAGATTGAGGCTCTTAGAGAAAAGAGAAGTATTTCAGATTCAGGGAAGGATGTAGAAATTAAGAAAAAAAACATGGCATATTTACATAAAGTAGATGGGGAGGAGTTGAGAATTCCGGTCATTCGACACCTGGGGGGGGGGGGGTGACGGACTGGCACAAGCGCCAGACCCGTTCACACTTTGGAAGCTAGAGATGCAGCATGAGATAGCACTGAAACAGCTGGAGCTGGAGGTAGAGAAAGAAACCGGACTTAGAGGACTAGAAATAAAATTTAGAGAGAGAGAGGAAAGAATTCAGTGGAAGTAGGAGCAGTGAGTCGGTCACCGTGAAGATAGACCGCGTTCCAGCATGTGATGAGTCAAATCTGGAAATTTACTTCGAGTACTTTGAGGAGACTGCTTCAGCTTTGAACTGGCCGAGAGACAAATGATCACCACACCTACAGTCCGTGCTGGTAGGCAAAGCACGTGACGTTTTGTCTCTCTATCCACGGAGGATAGTAGGGATTATATAGTTGTGAAAGAGGCCATTCTGAGTGAGTATCAGGTTGTTCCTAAAAGCTATCGCCAGAAGTTCCATAGCTTGCAGAAAGCAGAGAGAGAAAACGTTCAGGGAATTTGCACATGACCTGAGAATCACGTTTGACACGCGGAACAAATATGAGGTAGTTATGAAAAGCTCAAGGAACTGATACTGATGGAGGCATTTCATTCAACGATTGCCGATGATCTCAGATTGCATCTGTCAGATCGCAGAGTGGAAACTCATGATCAGATTGCAACCCTCTGTGATATGTATGCAGCGGTACACTGCAAAGTAGGAAATGCAGTGAAATGGAATTCCCAGGCTCCAAAGAAGATGTTTGGAAATGGGAAACCTCCCCAGAAGACTCAGAACCATACTGGGTATGGGAACCAGAATTGGGAGAAGATGGAGCAGAGAGATCTTCAGAGGTCCAGAGCTGTCAACCCACCATCATGCCAAAGAGTAGCATCCAGATCTTTTTGGAGTAGCATTTAAGAAAAAGACGTAATACACACGCAGACGAAGGAAAATGGCAATGTTTGCGCAGGAGCGAAGCGCTGAACAGGCGGCGTGAAGCGGGGGGAGGGGGGGTGTTGACTGTGAAGGCGCTGAGCGCTGAACCGACGGCGTGAAGCAGGGGGGGGGGGGTGTTCTACGTGACGGTCAAAAGTTCAGTTCGAGGCTTTGAAAAATTGTAGTTTTTCCCGGACGATCGTAGCATTGTAGCAAGCATGTCGAAATCGTAGCATGCTACGCCTACATCGTAGCACTTCGCAGCTCTGAAGGTCCAGTACTACAGTTGTCAAAGATTTGGTCACTTTGCCAGAGACTGCCATAGTGATCGAATGACAAAGGTTTCCAAGTCCGTGAATCGCGTTCAAAGGAAGAAGCCCAGCACATGGATGCTACGATGGGAGAGGACAGAAACCAGTAAGAGAGGGAGATTAGACCCTTACATCAGTCAGGGACTGATAGGCTCACCAGATCGAACTAAAGAATGTGCCCACCTGTTTAAGGACAGAGATGCTAGCGTGACCTTAGTACGCGGGGATGGACTGCCATTCGCTAGCTGGGAGATAGACAAGGGAATGTGGATATTGGGAGTCATTCCTGGAGTTGAGACATATGTTCCCATCCATCAGATAGAAATAGAGAGTGATCTAGTGGCGCGAACAGAGAAAATGGCGGTTCTAGAAGGAATGAAAGCCTGTAAAAGCTACGATGTCATACAGGAAAATGACCTAGTGGGACCTGCTAGCCAGGTCAAAATCATTCTTTCCTCAACCCCAGCTTTCACAGCTAGTAGAGAGGATGAGAAAGATTTTTCGGCATATGTGATGACGCATGCATGTAGAAGAGAAGCAGAGAGGGAGATAGATACTACCAAAACCTTCCTAGGAGAAGAGTCAGGGGCAGAGCAGGACACTGAGGTACCTAGCCATGTATCAGAGGTTCGCAAAGGGGCGGATACCAGTCCACGCACTCCAATATAGGTGGGCTCGAATGAAAGAGGCGACCTACACCAGGAGCAGAAGGAAGATAGCGAGCTCAAACCCTTGATTGAGCAAGCCTTGTCTGAAGAAGAGGTGCAACCATTGGAAAGGGGGTTCTTCATGGAAGGCGGGATCGTGAAGCATTTACGAAGCCCTTGTACAGACAGTCCTCTAGAAATGCGAGTCACCCACATTGTCATTCCTCGAAGGTGGAGACATCAATCTTGTCTGGAATTTGCACATGATCGCGTCACTTCGGGACAGACAGACAACAGATAGACGAACATGCCAGACGACCCCACAAAGACAACAGACGATGTTTGTGCCAAGAGAGAAAAGAGAAATGAGATAGTTGGAGTGATCAATCCGGTCTATGCTTCTGGGAATGGGAAAGAGAATGTGGAAGGTAACGTGAAGCAGTTAGAGATCCCGACTCGTCTGCCAAAGTCAGAAATCTTGAAAAAAAACCTAGATGAGATCATTCCCCACTTAAGGGAAGAGGAGAAAAGTGATGTAAAACAACTGATCAATGGTTATTAGAGCAGTTTGGTGATGTTCCTCCTTGTTCACTCATGATGTAGAAGTTGGAGACCACAAACTTACCAACCAAGCCCCCTACCGAGTGGTAGGTGAAAAGCTTGAGAAGATGAGAAAGGAGATTGAATACATCCTGGCGAGTGAGAACAGTGAACATAGCACTAGTTCATGGACCATCACATGTGCGTTGGTCAGCAAATCTGACAATTCGGTGCGTCTGTGCACGAATTTCAGGAAAGTCATCCACATCTCCTGGTAAATCCCATTCCACACATGGGGGAATGCTTGGATGCAGCAGGTGACCAAGATACCTTTTAAAGCAAGATCTGACATGACGGGGCTCAGGGTGTCTCATTTTAGAGTGTGTCTAGCGGATACTCATTACCGTCCTGGAACATCCACTCGCCTTCCGTACAATCAAGGATTAACACAACACAAAGAAGGTAAGTGGGGAGGTTTGATTATAAGAACGACTTTCATAATAACTAATAATGGATAATAATTATTTTCCTAACCAAATGTAAAACACAACCCATCAACATTATTGTTTAGCCATCCAGCCTTTTACCATATTTTCATTTACCTGAGAGTAGAACTCAGTTCAGCGTCTGAGGTGAGGGTTCAAGGCCGTGGAGTCGGAATCTTTTACCTTGGCCGTTTTCACTTGAAGTTGAAGCTTTCACATTAAAGGGTTAATGGCTGGCAAACAGGGCGAGCCCAAGAGGTGGGGTGTAGGGGGGACACGGTCAGGCAGTCAGGCGTGACTTATATCTTCAAAGGGCTGGCAGCCGATGATCGGTGTATCTGTAGGTGTTGGCATGGCCACGCTTTTCCTCCTTCAGAGTCCTTGCGCTGGGCACCGGCAATACCCCTGGGGAGTGAAGCCTTGGAAACTATGAGCAGAGGGCAGGCAATTCTCTTCCCATCTCCTGTTGACTTTAATGCAAAGTCTGGAAGCATGAACAAGCGAGAGAAAGCGGGACAGAGAGGTGGGGCACTTTATATTGTTCTCCGTTCTTGAGTATTGTTCTCCCAAATGAACCAATCACACAGCAGCGAGGTTGTCCGTTCGGGCCAGTGGCGTGCAGCAAGGTCTGCCAAGTGGACTAATGGCGAGTGAATAGGTTTCCCACACTGACCAATGAGCTTGCAATCTCGAGTGCAGATCTTGCCTGGACCAGTGGTACTGTGGGATTAGGTGTTGACAGGTTAATAGATGATTTCCACTTAATCCATACTAGTTTTCAAGGCATATCTAATGTTTCTAATAAACATTAGTCTAAATCTGACTAGCTTCAATGCAAATAAGAATACCTTCTGGGGATTAAAATATCTCCACTCATAACAGTGTGTATGTGCATGTGAGTGTGTGTGTGTGTGTGTGTGTGTGTGTATGTGTGTGTGTGTGTGTATGTGTGTGTGTTTGTAACGAGAGCACTCTTCCTCATTTGCTGGTGTCTGCCATATTGTTGCTTATATACCAGTGGAGTGGGTTAGTGTGGCTGCCAACCCTGCTAGAATAGTGTGAGGTGGTCTGCCGACCTTATGATTGCAGTAGAATGCACCATGTTCATTCACGATTTATGAGAGGCGGTTGGTGAAGGAACACCGACACTTGCCTGGTGTATAAATTAATCAGTAAAGTGCGTTGCGACTCCAAGCTGAGATTAATCACAGAACGACTAGAGAATTGTGATTAGCCAATCAACATGGGACATTGGAGTTCGCCTAACGACGGTGTTCGGATGGTGGATTGAGCAGAACTGAACTGAAGACGACATGTGATCGAATAAGTACGTATACAGCCGATCAGTGATTGGCCCTCTGTTTGAGATTATGACTGAAGACACCCTACATGTGTTGTGATTGGACAGAGAGGTATGAGGCTTTTGGGCGCCAGGATAAAACCCCCTGCAGACCCCGTAAAGGGCGCGCGAGTGCAGTTTTTCTAAGACAGCCACCGTATGTGTTCGTGGAAGCGCCCAGCTGTCTGAAATCGACGTGGCGCAAGCCTTCTACATTGAGAGTCCGTCCCATACAGAAAAGTTCGACTACCTCTAAAGAGAGCCACGACTGCAAAAGACAGAACTGAAGTATCGTCTCCTCTCCACATCACGAAGCTTCTCTCGACGAAAGAGGAGTTTGCCTCACCCCTACCACTGAGAAAGACGAACGTCTGCTTTCTCCATGTGGTCTGCAATTGTAAGCGTGTACGTCTTCGATTCACCTTCTCCACAGAAACGTCTGCGCCAGCACCCAGAGTTTCGCCCCAGTCGTCTTGTTCCACAGAAAGATTATCAGCACCTGCCGTCATAAGCAAGAGAATTCACCCCTCGACTGACCAGTCCACTGGGTGGAGAAAATTCCAGTGTTCTTAATTCATTGTGGTGTGAAGGTGCCTGGCGGTGCACCGGTTTCCCCCTTCCCCTTTCCCTTCCCTCTCCCTCCCCCTCCACGTGCGTTCGTCACATCCACCGTCAAACTCAACTAAAGAGACCGCTGATTGGCTGCTCCTGCACCTTCGTAAGTTAAGTATCATTTCATTGGGTTTGGCAGACCACCTTTATTTTATCTGAGGAAGTAGATTCAGTATACTTATTGTTGCATAATTATTATTATTATTAGTATCCTAATTACCGCATACAGTGCTCTCTTAAGATTTTGATTTTGAAGAAATGAAAGTATTTTGACTATGATCTGTGTCCTCACCGTCATTTCAGTCTTGTTCCATCGTTGATTGACGATTGTGTGAGAAGAGTTGCGAGTGGGCAGTGTGAAGTTAACTCCTAGATTAGTTCATTCATAAACGACCCGAATTAGAAATAAGCTAACTCGTAACAGTGTGTGAGTGTGTATGTGTGTGTGTGTGTGTGTGTGTGTGTGTGTGTGTGTGTGTGTGTGTGTGAGTGTGTGTGTGTGTGTGTGTGTATGTGCGTGTGTTTGCGTGCATGTGTTTGTGCGTGCATGTGTGTCTTTATATATGATTGTGTGTGCATGCATGCATGCATGTGTGTGTGTCTGTGCTTGTGTGCGTGTGCGTGTGTGTTTGTATATGTGAGTGTGCCTGTGTGTGTGTGTATGTGTGTGTGTGTGTGTGTGTGTGCATGTGTGTGCATGTGCATGTTGTATATGTGTGTGTGAATGTGTGTATGTGTTTGTGTGTGTGTATTTTAGAGTGTGTGTCCGAGTGTGTGTGTCTATGTATGTGTGTGTATCCATGTGTGTGTGTGTGTGTATGTTTCCGATTTCATATATACCAAGCAACTGCAAGTCCTTGGGTGTTCAGTGACATAGACTTAAGCGACCCTTTTTCACAAACTGAGTCTTAACACACACACAGATAACGAGATTTTGATATATTTATATGTCAAAATCTGCCAAAATGTATCTCCCATTTAAGGAAAAAAGTAAACTCCTTCTCCAAAGACTGTTCAAGTTATACTCACTCAAAGAAAAGTGGTGTGCGGACGGTCATTTTGAGAAGGGTTCAAGATTTAACAGCTTAATTTACAGTTGTTCATTAGCAACGGGCCTTTTTCATGCATGCATCAGCGCTAAGTTAGGCAGAGTGGTAGAGATAATATGTCTCTGAACATAGAATGATAAGTATGCATGCAGTTTTAAAGGTTTTTGCCTTTATTTCATCTTTCAAACTCAATTGTTTCTTTGATGTTAACCCTGGAATATCACCCCCACTGTCCATGCTGTCTGCCGCAACTTCAGCTTGTACCGAAACATTGACACTAACTAGAAGCTCGTTGATCTGATGGGTTGTCTGCTTCATAGCCGATCTCACACCTTTACTCCCCCTCCTCACTTTCTGTTTCTTGCGCTTGTTGTAATTGCAACAGGCCAAAGGCCTGCGCAATAAATGTTTCGTTTGTTCATTTGTTCATTTGTTCGTTCCTCCTCCTTACTTTCCAAGTCGTTAATACTGGTGTCCGCTCAATAGTCCGTTAGGCCCGTCGCACACTAGGCGTCCAAGCAGCCAAGCAGCCAAGCAGCTGGGGTATTTTGAACGCGCAGTACAGTGTGCGAGGGTAGCCGCCGGCTGATTCGGCTGCGCGCGCCCAGCCGCTTGCGTCCAAGCGTCAGGCGCTCGGAAGTAGGGTCGTCTCTATTTCCGAGCGCCTAGACGCTTGGACGTGGCCAATCAGATTGTTTGCAAGGGCAGGCAAGAAAACCTCTACAATCTCGGGATGAAAAGTTATTATGATCGTGACAAGACCCGGGAGAGTCTCCTGTGGATTGGGGTGGAGATGAAGAAAGGCTGGAGTGGTAAGTTTGAAATTTCGGCATAGTTTTCGTCAGCGTGGTTTTAGCAAAGAGTAGTATTAGCGCCTACCAGAAATTATTTGACATCAAAATTCAAATAAGTTTCTAAAATTCCTTGATCTTTTCTTTTAAAATTTGACATTTTGAAAAAACAAGTCTTAGGTTCTGCAGGAAAAAATAAGGTCAGTCGGGTTACCAATGCATAGTTTTTTCTTTCTTTTTTTTTTGGCCTAAGCTCAGTGCTGAAGCCTTTTTTGTGCATTTGTTTTCATGCATTCTAAGTTTAAAATGAATGTTAGTTTGGCTCATTGGGTCAAAATCGAGTAAATTCTAGGACACTGTACCCCGGTTAGTGTGAGTACATGTACTGTGTTTAGTACTGCTTGTGGAATAGAGGATAAATTATTGTTCAGACTTCAAGACTTCGTGTAATGTGGCCTGTGCATAGATAACCTAGAACCTTAAAGGGACAGTTCCTCTCTGGGCTCTTATGCACTGTGCATGTTTATTTCAGTTTTACAGTGTTTTGATTCTATTGCTTTTTTAATTTTTTTACAACTGGTCATACTGATCTGCATAAAATATTAAAACAATCACAAGAATAATGCATTGTGTTTAGCTTGTATGTTTTTTGTTATGTCCAGTGTCACTCCTACTCTGATTTATTTATTATGAATCGCAGGCAGTCAAAAAAATACACTCAGCATTTATTCAATTACTGACCATTTTGTTTGACCAGATTATAAATGCTGCATAATGTACTTTCCAAATATGGCAAGTGCCGCTCGCGTCAAGCTGCGAGTGTGCGAGATGAGGACGCAAGCGGCTCACAGCTAGCGGCCAAGCGCCGTAGGACGCAAGCAGCTTGCGTCACAAATGGACGCCTAGTGTGCGACGGGCCTTACCAGCGCACCGAGTTTAAGCTAGTCAGCAAGCGGCAACGTTGATGATTGTCCAGAATTCGACAGAAACAACACCTTCCTCGTCTATTGCTTTGCAACTGGCGATGTTAGGAGACAAGAGTGTTCTCCCTGTCAGCCAATCGCGTTGCTCCTTCTAACTTCGTTGCCATGCGGAACCACGGTCTACAGCTCTCATTGGTCCATTTCTTCATGGTGACAGCTGTTTGTTTACGAATTGCAAACCTAGAGGAGAGCTTCTAATTGGTCAGAATGGGAACAAGGGTTGCACACGCTGAAAACTGAGGTCCTACACTTTCTTCCAGTATACATGTATAATTATCATCATGGTGTCCTGTTAGTGTTACGGTTACCGGAGGAAAACGACCGAAGAAAATGGGCTAAATGAGACAAAACAATTCTTTTTCTGCTAATGGGTAGGCGCAATAAAGTGCAATTTTTTGTATTTTTTGAGCTAACAAGAAATTCTCCAACATTATATTATCAAAACTACGTGTATGAAGTATTCAGTTTTACTAAAAAGTCCAAATGCACAAAATCCTCCCGCATTACCTTTGTCAGCCTCTATTGCGTTTTTGCTGCGTGCGAGTTAGGACTCAGTTCGTGAAAACTGGTCACCTATGGGTTTTTTTCCCCTTGAATGTATGCGATGGAAGCTTTTTTTGAGACAAATGGATGTCGTTGCATTTTTATTTATGTCCCGAGGAAACTGAAAACACACCCTGTCCTAACAAATGTGTGTACGTTTTAAACATTGGGTCAATTGAAAGACCATTAGTCGTCTCACGATGCTCTGTTGTTCAGAATCGCAAGTTGAAAGTCAGTTAGAAAGTTCGGAATTGTGCTGCTAGGCTGGTTTTTTGATGTCCCAAGCGTACCCATGTCTCATCACTCCTACATGCACTTCACTGGCTCCCCATCTCTCAGAGGATAGATTAATAACTTGCTACTTTGTGCTTCAAGGCCATCGACAACACCGCATCACACGCTCTTACAGAAATTCTTGCAGTCTACACGCCCTCCAGATATCTACGCTCAGCTGCTGACTCTAGAATGCTCAAGGCCCCCCGCCGTAATAAGAAAACTCAAGGACAGCGTGCCTTCTCCTATATCGGACCTGTAACCTGGAATAGTCTCCCTCTCTCAGTCCGTCATTATGACACTCTGCCCCAGTTCAAAAGTGCTCTAAAGACCCATCTTTAAAGCATCCATACGTGATTATCTATTCAGATGATCTCACTTCTGTCGCCTGTACATATGACACGTATTGCTTGATCTTAAAGACTCACTGAGCTGACAGCTGTCAAAGACATGTACTAAAATCTTTGTCATTGTTGATCATATTCTTCATATATCTTACCAATTGTTGTACATGGATTAGCTACTGTGTATTTTGTGTCTTAATTATCAATGTTTTCATTTCTTTATGAGCAAGGACAATTTGTAAGAAAGGCAGAAATGCCTAAAATTTCATCCTTGATAAATAAAGAATCAATCAATCAATCTCTTCCGATCCGCCTTTCCCGCTGAGCTGCTTTGCCTTACTTGACCTGGCCAGCAAGTGCTATGTATATTGTATAGTTTGTTCTACTTGTTCAATTTAATCTTAGAGATTTTACGCGGTTTTTGCTGTGTCTGTGTATGTTTCGTTCATTTTTTCATTCTGGTCATGAAACTTCTGCAGCTTCGAGTTCCATACATGAGAATGGTACAGACACTGATCTTTAGATGGAATGCGTTCCGCATTATCATATGCTGCAGTGCAGGATTCAAGTCCGTCCAACACCTTGGTGCCTTAGGTTTTTATTGAAACTTTCTTTTTACCCTACCTGGCGTTAGAAATTGACTGCCTGTGTGACATTCCAAGACATCTTCTTGTGATGGTCCCCCCATCTGTGAGTCCAGCCAAGTGGATCAAGGGAATGAATAGAGAAGGCAGCGATTGCTATCCAAGCCTATCTGTGAGTTCAGCCAAGCTGATCAAGGGAATGCATAGAGAAGGCAGTGATTGTTATTCAGGCCCATCTGTGAACAAAGCCACTTTGAAGTTAGGGTCACTGGAAGGGAAGGAATGGAGAAGGCAGCTATTGTTATCTAGAGACCCACACGCAGGTGCAGACAGCATGGCGTGTCAGACATCAATGAAGCGTCCTGCCACTGGCTTGTTGGAGACGCTAGAACATTAGTTCCCCAGGGAGTAGTTAATTATGGGAAGTTCAACAACAAGTTTATTTGAGGCTGCAACTGCCTCCCAAAATGTGGGTGGAGTCAATAGGTCATCACAGTGTGTCACGACATGAGTGGCTCGCCCCCTCAGCATTGAGGTTCATGAAAAACAACAAGAATTGTCGTCCCCTTCACAAGACTAGCCCTGAAGTCCCTGCTGAGACAGAGTATTCCCTTCAACTCGTCTCAGAGGTGCCTGACCATCAACGCTGTTGTCGTAAACCCTTTTGCTACGAACGGAGACGAGTCCACATCAACGCTGTCCACCAACGCTGCTGTCGCCGTTACCCCTCAACGCTGCTGTCACCGCGACTCCTCAACGCTGCTGTCACCGCCATCCATCAATGCTGTTGTCGTCACCCCAGTCTGCTGAGGTTGGAGGCAAGTTCCCACCAACGCTGCTGATGCTGCTATACTCCTTCAGCAGTAACTGTGATCCGACCTTCCCGTGGAAAATTCTGGACTTGAAAGTTAGTAAACTCGTGTTATATGAACGTTGTTCTATCAACGAACATTCGGAGATCGCTTCCAATAGACTCACGAGATAAGTCACCCAAGTGGAACTGAAGATAAGCTTTATCATTCATTAATTAGGGCTGGCGTAGTACTAACTACTCTTCTTGTGCATGCTTGATTTTTACAGGAATATGTTATAGTTTGTCATTATTTGATTAAATCATTATTAATTGAGTTCTCATGACCTTTTCTTCTGGTTTTGAGAGAAGAGACAGCGTGAATGAAAGCAGTGACTGTTATGTGTGCAAGTCAGGCCTCATCCAACCAGTGATAGATTAACATACCCCTAGACTCAGAGGCCGACTTGTAACATATGTGGTTGGCCTCGTCCGAGATATGATCCTTTCAGATTGATTTCATCCTTCGAATTGATATTAACCTTTTGAATTGATGATACAATCCTTTGATTTGATTAAGCTAGTGAATGACTTTTTCTAAATAGAAACTGAGTCAGAGCCAAGACGTAATATCACTGTTTTGTTAGTGCTGTGTTGTTATTTCATGCAAAAGATTAATAGACCTTTGATATAAATCTTGTCTAAGACTTATCAGGGAATCTTGAATGTGTGAAGAGTGAGAGCATCTGTCCTCCGATCTTTTGTTCAATTTCAGGTCCTTGGTGTATGTGGCAGTGATTTGACCTGTTGTCTTGCTTATTTCACTCGATTTGCATTTGCTCGTTTCACTTTCGACGCGGTAGAAAAACAAATCAAAATGAAGCAAGTTTGTATCGATTTTATTGAGACAAAGGACGTCACTCTGCTAGAGCATGCCACTAAACGGGATCTCCATGACCTTGCTACTCATTTTAAATTTTCAATTGGGGAGAAGGGAAATTTAGCCCAGCTGAAAGAGAAGCTGCTTAATGCCCTCAAGCAAAGCAACTTGTTGGGAGTAGTAGGAGAGGAGACAGATGTCAGCAGTATCAGGAGTGAGAGAGCACTCGAGCTAGAGCTAGAGCTCAAGAAACTGGAGTTGGAGGAGAAGAGAGCAGAGCGGGAGATGGAGGAGAAGAGACTAGAGCGGGAAGCAGCAGAGCGGGAGTTGGAGGAGAAGAGACTGGAAGCATAGCGGGAGCTGGACAAGCTCAGGGTTCAAGTCGAGCTCGCCAAGATATAGCTTGAGAGGGAAAAGTTAGGAAGGGGAATTCCGCCAGAAGTCATGGTGAGGGCTAGACCGCGCTCATCACCCCGCGTGAAGGTGCCCTGCTTTGATGAGAAAGCAGTGGATACATTCTTTTCTCATTTTGAAGCCTTAGCCGAAGGTGGAAAGGTCGACAAAAGGGAATCAGTAGGGCTGGTACACCCGGTTCTGACGGGAAAGGCCAGTGAGGTGTTCCTATCGATGTCCTCAGCGGACCGATTAGAATATGACACCCTGAAGAGGGAGATTCTGGAAGGGTACAATCATGTACCTGAACACTACCGGAAGAAATTAAGAGGTCGAAGAAAGAGGGAAAGCGAGACGTACAAAGAGCACGCGCGAGACCTCAGGACACTCTTCGACAGGTGGTGCCAGTCCATCAAAGTAGGCGAAGACTTCGGTAAACTCCGGGAGACTATGCTACTCGAGGCATACGCTGATGGACTGCCAGAGAGCCTCAGGTTTTACCTGAGCGAAAAAGGATTCGTGACACTCCACGAGGCTGAAGAGAGCAGTGACACCTACGCTGCTACTCATGCCTCAGTGGCGGCGAACAATGGTCGATCATGAGATCAACATGGCTTAGAGAGCCGGAGGAACCAGAGAAGTTCCAATTCTCTGAGAAAAGAAGAGAAACCCTGCAGTAGGGGAGGTCAGAGAGCCTATAACCAGTCGGGGTTCAAGTTCGCCGGGAACTGTCGCACCTGTGGGAGGCGGGGGCACAAAGCAGAGGACTGCTGGAAGAAGCCCACTGCAAACGTCAATTTTGTGGCACGGGGTTGGACAAGGGGATCTAACCACTGTGGGGTAAAGGGGCTAGGCCCCCCGAAGCAGGAAAGACTGACGGGTTAAATGGGGAGCAGACAGAAGGTTCGGTGGAGGACCGCGGTGGCGTATTCAGAGTAGTGAGAGCGAGTGAGTTTGATGCTTTCATGAGTGAGGGCGAGGTTACTCTAGAGAGTGGAGAAAGCAGGAAAGTGAAAATCCTGCTAGACACTGGAGCAGCTGTGACCCTTGTTAGGGAAGGGATCCTGCCCTTCAATGAAGAAACGTCCACGGGCGGAGAATCTACATCCGGGGAATAGCTGCAGCAGAGGATTTGCCTGTGTGTTTGCACTATGTGACCATAACCAGTCAGCTGGTGAATGGGCCTGTAGAGGTGGGGGTGCTACCAGAGTCACATCCCCTACCCAAGGGAGTGGATGTTCTCCTTGGAAACGATGTAGCTGGGGGTGCAATCATCACCAGGGTTGTGGTGACTGAACGACCGGAGCCTGAAGAAGGGACGGAGGTTGTTGAACCTTCTCCAGCATGTGCCGTTACCCGGTCACAAGGCAGACTGGGTGAAGATGATGAGAAGATCGATCTGGGAGAAACTTTTATGAGTTGTCTCACTCAGGATGGAAATCCGGAGTTGCGAAAAATGGACGATCTCGAGAGGCAAATTGGTGAGTCGAACACTCCACAAGGCCTCCGTTTGGAACAGAGTACCGATGCAGAGTTACGGCCTCTGTTAGAAAAGGCAAGGCCTGAGGGAGAAGTGAGGAAGACGGGTAGCGGGTACTTCATCAGGGACGGAGTGCTGATGAGAATGTGGTCGCCGGAAGATGGGAAGATAGACGGGCGAGCAGTCACGCAGGTCGTGGTGCCAGGGGGTTGGCGGAGGAAGGAGGTTCTCCAGCTTGCGCATGACCACCAAATGGCAGGACACATTGGAATTGAAAAGACCCATCGGAAAATTCTAACCCAGTTTTTCTGGCCAGGACTCAAAAGGGATGTGGTCGAACACTGCTAAACCTGCCACCATTGTCAGGTTGCCGGAAAACCAAATCCTCCCATACCGCCTGCTCCTTTGCACCCCATTCCCGCATTCTCAGAACCCTTTACATGGGTCCTAATCGACTGCGTCGGACCCCTCCCACAGACTGTCAGAGGAAATAGGTACCTCCTTACTATCATGTGCAGCAGCACTAGGTTCCCTGAAGCCATACCTCTGCGGAGCATCACGGCGAAGGCTGTCGTACGAGCACTCACCAATGTTTGCACTCTGGTCGGGCTGCCAGAGGAAATTCAGAGTGATCAAGGGAGAAACTTCACCTCAAAACTCTTCAGACAAGTTGTTGCTTCCCTCGGCGTGAAACACTTGTGTAGCAGCCCCTATCACCCCGAGAGTCAGGGTGCTCTTGAACGTTTTCACCAGACTCTCAAAACAATGCTGCTAGTGTTTTGCGAAGAACATGACCGCCAGTGGGATGAAGTGATCCCCTTCCTTCTTTTTGCAGCCAGGGAGGCAAAGCAGGAGTCACTCGGGTTCGCCCCATTTGAGCTTATCTTCGGACATGAGGTTCGAGGACCCATGAGACTGCTCCGAGAAGAGTGGATGCGAGAGAGGAAGAATGAGAATATCTTGCAGTACGTGGAGAGATTCCGAGAGCGGCGGAGAGTGACACAAGAGTTGGCTAGAAAGCATTTACAAGTGGCGCAAGAACGCATGAAAGAGACGTTTGATCGGCATGCATGTGAAAGACAGTTCCAAGTGAGAGATAAGGTGTTGGTGTTGGTGGCACAACCTGACAACCCTCTCCAGTCAAAGTTCAGTGGTACCTATGAAGTGTTACGTCAAGTCGGGCGAGTGGACTATTTGATCTCCACTCCGGACCGACGAAAAAGAACGAGAGTGTGCCACATCAACATGCTGAAGCAGTATCACTCTCGCAAGTCTCCAGTCGCACCCGAATCAAGCAATCCGGTAGCCTCCAGCTCTGTTCTGGTGTTGGACCATGTGCAAGAAGATGGTGACACTCGCGCCGCTGAACTGGGTATTTCCACACTACTCTCCAACTCTGAAATGATTGGACAACTACCTTCATGACCCATCTACGGGAGAATGAGAGATATGAGCTTGTCGCCATTCTCACAGTGAATGCAGACCTTTTTTCAGATGTCCATACTACGACTTCCTTGCTTGCTCATGACGTGGAGGTAGGCGACGCTCGTCCTATCAAACAGCAACCTTTTCGCGTAGTGGGGCACTAACTGAAGCAAATGAGGGATGCAATTGACTACCTCCTTGCACGTGGCATTGTGGAGTATTCCACGAGCCCCTGGAGCTCACCTTGAGTGCTAGTGAACAAGTCTGACCACACTGTACGCTTCTGTACCGACTATCGAAGGGTTAATGCCGTGACTCGTGGTGATGGGTTCCCCCTACCCCGAATGGAGGACTACATTGATGCAGTGGGTGGTGCCAAGTATCTGTCAAAAATAGATCTCTTGAAAGGGTACTATGGGATTCCTTTGACGCAGAGGGCAAGGGAAATTTCAGCTTTCGTCACCCCATTTGGGCACTTTCAGTACACTCGAATGCTTTTTGGGATGAAAAATGCCCCTGCCACCTTTCAACGTTTGATGTCAAGGATTTTGAATGATGTTCCGGGGTGTCGAGTCTACCTCGTTGACATCGTGGTCTTTTCAGACACATGGGAGGAGCACAAGGGACACATCTGAGCAGTTCTGCAAAGGTTGCGGGATGCCAATCTCACTCCGAACTTAGCAAAGTGCGAGTTTGGGAAAGCGTGCATCACATACTTGGGACACGAGGTCGGGCGAGGGCAACTGAAGCCAGTTCAGGGTAAAGTGGAGGCCATCAACACCTTCCCCGTACCTACCAAGAAGCGTGAAATACGCCGCTTCCTTGGGATGATGGGATACTACCGACGTTTCTGCCCAAACTTCTCAAAGGTGGCAGAGCCCATGACTGAGCTCTTGAAGAACCACCGTCCTTTTCAGTGGGATGGCGGTAGCCAAAATGCTTTCGAAGAACTCAAGTCTCTCCTCAAGAATGCCCCAGTATTGGTGACACCCGACACTGAGAGACCCTTCGTTCTCGCCACTGATGCCAGCAATACTTGCATCGGGGCAGTACTCACGCAGGAGGATGCACATGGGTTAGAACACCCAGTGGCATACCTCTCCAGGAAACTTGATAAACACCAGAGGAACTACTCAGTGGTAGAAAAAGAGACTCTGGTTCTCATTCTTGCTCTAGAACATTTTTCAGTATATCTCAGGGCAACCTGTTTTCCTATCACCGTGAGGACCGATCACAATCCTCTGACCTTCCTACACCACATGCAGGGGAAGAATCAGAGGCTGGAGACTGACCCTCCAGGAATATTCCTTGGGCATTCGCCACATTAAGGGGACTGAGAATGTGGTTGCAGACTGCTTGTCTCAGTTATGGGTAGAGTAAGGCAAGATTGGGAAAGGAAAAGTTGATACCTGTCGGGTTGGGACTTGTACATGACAATTTTCATTTCAGTTTGAAGATGCACTTGGAAGGACCGGGTCAAGTCACTGACCCCTGCATGCTTCATATTTCAGATAATGTTGTGATTTGCTTATGATATAAAGTTGCCACTTGTATTTGTCTGTCCTATCTCTAACTGTTTAAATGGCCAGCCTAGTATAGAAGCCCAGCCATAAAATAGAAATGAGTATTTGGTTCCTATGATTCATTCCCTCTGAGACTCAAGGGTGAAGAAGTGTGCAAACATTTTAAGTAAAATTTTTGTTTCCAAGGGGGGAGGTGTGATGGTCCCCCCATGTGTGAGTTCAGCCAAGTGGATCAAGGGAATGAATAGAGAAGGCAGCGATTGTTATCCAGGCCCATCTGTGAGTTCAGCCAAGCAGATAGAGGGAATGAATAGAGAAGGCAGCGATTGTTATCCAGGCCCATCTGCGAACAAAGCCACTTTGAAGTTAGGGTCACTGGAATGAAAGGAATGGAGAAGGCAGCTATTGTTATCTAGAGACCCACACGCAGGTGCAGACAGCATGGCGTGTCAGACATCAATGAAGCGTCCTGCCACCGGCTTGTTGGAGATGCTAGAACATTAGTTCCCCAGGGAGTAGTTAATTATGGGAAGTTCAACAACAAGTTATTTTGAGGCTGCAACTGCCTCCCAAAATGTGGGTGGAGTCAACTGGTCACCACGGCGTGTCACGACATGAGTGGCTCGCCCCCTCAGCATTGAGGTTCATGAAAAGCAACAAGAATTGTCGTCCCCTTCACTTCGGACTGACCATGCAAGCAGAGCACAAGACTAGCCCTGGAGTCCCTGCTGAGACAGAGTATTCCCTTCAACTCGTCTCAGAGGTGCCTGACCATCAACGCTGTTGTCGTAAACCCTTTTGCTACGAACGGAGACGAGTCCACATCAACGCTGTCCACCAACGCTGCTGTTGCCATTACCCCTCAACGCTGCTGTCGCCACGACTCCTCAACGCTGCTGTCACCACTACCCATCAACGCTGTTGTCGTCACCCCTGTCTGCTGAGGTTGGAGACAAGTTCCCACCAATGCTGCTTTCGCCGCTATAGTCCTTCAGCGGTAACTGTAAACTGACCTTCCCCGGGAAAATTCTGGAATTGAAAGTTAGTAAACTCTTGTTATATGAACGTTGTTTCATCGACAAACATTCGGGGAGCGCTTCCAATAGACTCACGACATAAGTCACCCAAGTGGAACTGAAGATAAGCTTTACCATTCATTAATTAGGGCTGGCGTAGTAGTAACTACTCTTCTTGTGCATGCTTGATTATTACAGGAATATGTTATAGTTTGTCATTATTTGATTAAATCATTATTAATTGAGTTCTCATGACCTTTTCTTCTGGTTTTGAGAGAAGAGACAGCGTGAATGAAAGCAGTGACTGTTATGTGTGCAAGTCAGGCCTCATCCAACCAGTGATAAATTAACATACCCCTAGACTCAGAGGCCGACTTGTAACATTTGCCTCACAATTTTAAGGACCAGAACTTTCTCTCATCATGCGCTTTTGTGACGTGTTTAATAAATCGTAAACGCCTGTCTTTTGCAGAGACCCAGTCTCTTTATTTTGACTGCCAAACAATGCATTTGTGGTAAGCTGTGTAGTAGAGACCTGTTCCCAGCCTTCAGAAGAATAGTCGAAGTTGAAAGAAGTTTGTTTGTGCATCCTACTGCAAATACTATTAAGAAATTGGCTTGTCTATTTTTAGTATGTTCCCCTGGAACCTACGGCCACTTCTGCAGTTCTTTGTGTGGTCATTGCTTGGACGGTCCCAAATGTCACCAACGGACTGGTGTCTGTAACATTGGAAGCTGCAAGCCTGGATACGGGGGGGAAAGGTGTGATCAAAGTAAGAAATATGGGTGTTTTAGTTTTTGTTCTGACCATATGCAGATGCAAAACAACAACGTAACTTGAAAAGAAACAAAGAAAGATAAATGACTTAAGAACAGAATGTAAAACAAAGTAACCCAAAAATATTCACCACGAGAAGGCATGAGTGGTTTAAAAACGATAATGATTACGTTTTGCTGTTTTATGGCAGTGTGCATTCCTCTCCAGTGTTTTACTCCCTTATCAACCCAGCTTTGCCACATTGTGGTATTGTCACGAACGTGAACTGGAATTTTAACAAGTTTCTCAACCAAACCACTTGTTTCCATTTAACTTTATAAGTGTCTGATGAGTCACCATTTCCTTTCTGCTTCAGCAGTCAAGACATCAAAGAATGGTAAGACAGCAGGTGTAACAGGAGGTGTGATTACATGTGTGACGGCGAGTTGGAGAGAGTAGGAGCAAAGATCGTGTATAGTAAGATACTTCACTTGCCTCCCTTTGCGAGTCAGAGCGTTAGCAGCGCCACCAAGCGGTTCTGACCGTTTGCAGATGCAAATCAACGACGTAACTTGAAAAGAAACAAAGAGAGATAAATGACTTAAGAACAGAAAGGAAAACAAAGTAACCCAAACGCATTCACCACGAGAACGCATGAATGGTTTGGAAAACTATAATGATCACGTTTTGCTGTTTTATGGCAGTGTGTATTCCTCTCCAGTGTTTTACTCCCTTATCAACCCAGCTTTGCCACATTGCGGTATTGTCACAAGCGTGAAAATGCAATTGTAACCAGCTGCTCAAGCACAATCTTTGTTTCCATTAAACGTTTTAAGTGTCTGATGTCACAATTTCCTTTCTGCTACAGGTACACCAAAGGAGGAGAAAATAGGTAAGACAACAGATGTAACAGGAGGTGTGACTACATGGGTGACGGCGAGTTGGAGAGTAGCAGCAAAGATCGTGTATAGTAATATAGTTCACTGACCTCCTTTGCGAGTCAGCGCGTTAGCAGCGCCACCAAGCGGTATGCCCGCGTCTGAGAGTAGACGTCGCGATCTCACATGTACTGACTGCTGCGCAGCTATGTAGAAGACAAGTGGAGTGCAATGGTGTTCAGCAACTAATTAAAGCAATAATAGGAAATATACACAAGAAAAGTCTTTTTTCTGTTTTACACCTGAAAAAGAGAGGTAAATGAATATTAACGTAACAAAATCGGTTTCAGATTTTCCTTCACTTTTACTCTTTGTGTTTGGTATAATCAGAATAGAGGCATCATGGTTTTTGGTTCAACCACATTCAGTTTTTCTCACGTCAGAGAGGAAAAAGTTATTTCTTCTTTCTTCTTATTTCTTTCTTCTTTCATCTTCTTTCTTTCTTCTTTCATCTTCTTCCTTCTTATTTCTTCTTCTTTCATCTTCTTTCTTTCTTCTTTCATTTTCTTCCTTCTTATTTCCTCTCTCTCTCTCTCTCTCATGCCTCTTTCTCTCTAACAGGCCTCTCTCTCTTCCTCTCTCTCTTATGCCTCTTTCTCTCTCTCTCTCTCTCATCTCTGTCCCTCTCTCTCTTAGGCCTCTTTCTCTCTCTCAATATCTCTCTCTTTCTCTCTCTCTCTATCTCTCTCTGGCCTGCCTCTCTCTCTTTCTCATGCCTGCCTCTCTCTCTTTCGCAGGCCTGCCCTCTCTCTCTCTCTCTCTCTCTCTCTCTCTCTCAAGCCTCTCTCTCTCTCTCTCCCAGGCCTCTCTCTCTCAAGCCTCTCTCTCTCTCTCTGAAGCCTATTTCTCTCAAGACTCTCTGTCTTTCTATCTCTCTCTCTCGCCTCTCTCTCAAGCCTCTCTCTCTCTCACTCAAGCCTCTCTCTCTCACTCAAGCCTGCCTCTCTCTCTCTCTCTCTCTCTCTCTCTCTCTCAGGCCTCTCTCTGTAAGACCTCTTTCTCTCAGACCTCTCTCTCTCAGACCTCTCTCTCTCTCTCTCTCTCTCTCTCTCCCTCTCTCTCTCTATATCTATCTTTCTCCCTCTCAGGCCTCTCTTTCTCGTTCTCTCTCTCTCTCTCTCTCTCTCTCTCTCAGGCCTCTCTCTCAGGCCTCTCTCTCTCTAAGACCTCTCTCTCGATCAGGCATCTCTCAGGCATCTCTCTCTCTCAGACTTCTCTCTGTCTCTCTCTCAGGCCTCTCTCTCTCAAGCCTATCTCTCTCTGTCTCTCTCTCTCTCTCTCTCTTTCTCTCTCTGTCTCTCTCTCTCTCAAGCCTCTCTCCCTCTCTCTCGCTCTCTCTCTCTCTCTCTCTATCAGGAATCTCCCTCAGGCATCTCTCTCTGTCTCTCTCTCTCTATCAGGCATCTCTCTCTTAGACTTCTCTCTGTCTCTCTCTCAGGCCTCTCTCTCTCTCAAGCCTATATATCTCTCTCTCTCGCTCTCTCTCTCTCTCTCTCTCTCTCTCTCTCTCTCTCTCTCAAGCCTCTCTCTCTATCTCTCTCTCTCAAGACTCTCTCTCTCAACCCTCTCTCTTTCTCAAGATTCTCTCTCTCTTTCTCTCTCTCTCTCTCTCTCTCTCTCTCTCTCTCTCTCACTCTCAGGCCCCTCTCTCTCAGGCCTCTCTCTCTCTCAGGTCTCTCTCTCAGACCTCTCTCTCTTAGTTCTCTCTCTCTCTCTCAAGCCTCTCACTCTCTCTGTCTCTCTCTCTGTCTCTCTCTCAGACCTCTCTTTCTTCCTCTCTCCCTCTCTCTCTCTCTCTCTCTCTCAGGCCTGCTTCCCTCTCTTTCTCAAGCCTGTCTCTCTCTCTTTCGCAGGCCTGCCTCTCTCTCTCTCTCTCAGGCCTCTCTCTCTCTCTCTCTCTCTCTCTCTCTCTGAAGCCTATCTATCTCAAGACTCTCTCTCTCGCCTCTCTCTCTCAAGCCTTTCTCTCTCTCTCACTCACTCAAGCCTGCCTCTCTCTGTCTCTCTCTCTGTCTCTCTCTCTGTCTCTCTCTCTCTCTCTCTCTCTCTCTCACACGCACTCTTAGGCCCTTCTCTCTCAGGCCCCTCTCTCTCAGGTCTCTCTCTCAGATCTCTCTCTCTTAGTTCTCTCTCTCTCTCTTTCTCTCTCTCACTCTCTCTCTTTCTCTCTCTCACTCTCTCTCTCATGCCTCTCTCTCTCTCCCTCTTAGGTCTCTCTCTCTCTCTCTCTCTCTCTCTCTTTCTCTCTCTCTCTATCTCTATCTCTCTGTCTCTCTCTCTCCTCTCTCTCCCTCTCTCTGTCTCTCTCTCAGGCCTCTCTTTCTGTCAGGCCTCTCTCTCTCCTTCGCCTCCCCTCTCTCTCTCTGTCTCTCTCCCTCTCTCTCTCTCTCTCTCTCTCTCTCTCTCTCTCTCTCTCTCTCTCTCTCTCCCTCTCTCTGTCTCTCTCTCAGGCCTCTCTTTCTGTCAGGCCTCTCTCTCTCCTTCGCCTCCCCTCTCTCTCTCTGTCTCTTTCCCTCTCTCTCTCTCTCTCTCTCTCTCTCTCTCTCTGTCTCTCTCTCAGACCTCTCTCTCTCTCTCTCTCTCTCTCTCTCTAAAGCCTATCTCTCTCTGTCTCTCTCTCTCTGTCTCACTCTCTCTGTCTCTCTCTCAGACCTTTTTCTCTCTCCCTCTCTCTCTCTCTGTCTCTTTCTTTCTCTCTGGTTCGAGACTACCACTGAAGAAAGACTTGTCTGTAGCATCGTGAAATCAGAATACCGTGTGACTGGAGAAATACCGCACAGTGGAAAATGATGGTTTGCGACAACTTTCCTGACGTGCTCCAGAACGCGGTGAGAGACATTGCGAACACACATCGTTTGCAGAATTGGACAATTGATTCGAATCTTCCTGGTGACATTGTCATCACTATGAAATGGACGATTCCAATCCCGCCATTGGTTTCTGGACCTCAACAAGTTATTGCCAAAACTCACAAATCTCCCTCAAAGCGCTTTCGAGACCACGTACGTTCTAGAAAATGGAGATCTCAACACTGGCGTGTACACCAAGCGAGTGACACCGAAAAAAGAGCCTAGGAATCCTTCATATGATGGAATTCAATGGCCACCCCCATCTTGAGCAGTGACATCGTCCCAGCAACGAGACCCCACGGTGCGTGCATCTCGTGAGGCGCGTTGTGCTACCGTGTCACCGGGACGCATGCACGGTCAAGTTGCGACCAAGTCATGCTACGATCCTCCTTCTGTGTTCCATGTGTGTGCTATGAGGCGCAAAGAAGACAACAAACCACCGATCAGTGATGAGAATCAGTCGTGCCAGGAAGGCGCCTGCGAGAGCACAAGAGCAGCGGTACCTGACCCAAACGCAGTGGTCGGCACAGAAGTAGGATGTTAGTGCGCTTTTGAAGGATTCATGTGCATTAATAGTGCAGACCCAGCAGAAATTACGAAAGAGCTTCAGTGCATGTCAGAAGAAAAGTGGTCTGGTGCGTGGTTTGACAGCTGTGCAGAGCCTATTCGCTCATCGCCAAGATTTGCCTGCCTTGTGAGCCCCAACATTGTGTACTGCGGAGACTGTTACCCATCCGTCTTCCACCCTAATCATGACTTTCGAGAGAAAACATAACTGCCTCTTCTGAATATGGGCACAGGAACTTCCTGATGTGACGTGACAGATTATGACACAGCTCAGACTATTGACTGAAGGCTGATGTGCAGTGGGTAAAGGCCTGCTAGTTTGACTTTCTGCTTATCCTAGTGCTACAGGATCCACCAGTAGGGTGTGCAGACTTACACGATGGAAAGAAAACGAACCGCCATTATTTAAGTTTTCCCGCCTGAAGTCCTTGTTTTCCATACACGTGGCAAGGAGAACGTGGAGAAAGTTTTGTTATGTGAGTTTTGTTTTTGTTTTTCCTATTTAGGTTCTCGTTTTATTGTAGTTATTGAGTGCACGTAGCCGAGAGTCTCGAGACTTTTGCAGGTTTTGTAAGAAATCGCTTTCGTGTCGTGTCGTTTCTCTCTATCTCCTTCCCAAATTAAGTCCCCCCCATACAAGCCGAAGACTTAGATAAGTCCCAAGTAGGAGAAAACCCTTCTGATAAGGTGTGTAAGCTGAAGGACAAAAAGAAAGAGAGTCGCTAATAGTTTGCTTGTGTTTTAATGATTTTTGTAACTTGTGTCCTGCAAACGCATACAACTTTTGTCATGCTTTGTGAATGCTAATTTGCTGTTGTGGAGAGTTTTCCTAAAACACAGAGTAATGTAATTTCCTTTTCTTTAGTATCTTGTTCGCGAGGAGACGTGCACATGCTTACTAGCGTGTATGCACGTGCGCGCGCGCGCGCGCGTGTGTGTGTGTGTGTGGGGGTGGGTGCGTGTTTGTGTGTGGGTGCGTGTGTGGGCGTGCGTGTTTGTCAGTTTGTTTTGAGGTTATAATTTGTTAATATGACTAAACCTAAACGTGCACAGTATTTTGAACTGGTTTGAATGTTGATTTTGTCATTTATCCCTCCTTGTACAGGCTGATGGCCTTAAGGAAAGGTGAAAAGAAAAATAAAGAAACCAGCAGTGATGTTCTTGTCTTTCTTGCGATGAGCCACTTACGTTAATCTCGTGTGCGCACACACACACAGGGAACCTGTAGATGACTAATTTGTTAATAAGATTCTGTTCGTACAAAATTGTTCTATAAATTTCTTTCACAGACCGTTGTCATTAAATTATATTGATTTTTACTCATTGCTTCACTATGATTGTTTCATGTCAATTCCCATGTTTATATTGTACCCTTTTTCGTTTATGGGCTGCAGGCCTAACGAATAAAGCTTCAAAGTCTCTGTCTCTCTCAGACCTCTATCTCTCTGTCTCTCTCTCTCTGTCACTCACTCTTGGCCTAGCTGTCAGCTTGTGCGGACGTGTGCCTGCGCTGCTCCGCAGCGTAGCGTGTGAACTATTGAACATCATTGAACGTGGCTGTGTTCGGCATCACTCTGTTCCCCAAGTTACAGCGGAAAGCTTGGTGTAGGTACTGAGAGTCGTTTCTTTGCTATTATTGTGTTTGAAGCGCGTTTTGAAATGAAGAATTGTCGACATTGTTAACAAGAGAAAGATTAATTTAGTATCACTGCTGAGATTTGGTGTCGATGTGCTGATGAGCATCAACGAACGGGATTGTATTCAGCATCATAGTGTTTCTCAAGTTCAAGTGGAACACTTGGAGTAAGGACTGATACTATTGATAGTTGTTTCTGCGCTGTTTTCGAGTTTGAAACGGGTTTTGAACTTGTATGTAATTCCTGATATTGTAGAAAAAGAAAGACTGAATACTTTTCACTTCTGAGTTGGTCAGTATGGGAGTGGATCTCAGGACTTACCGTGCACGCATAGGATTGCATGCAGCTCGTGCGGTAGGCCGTACTAAACTCCGGCCAATCAACGCAATCGATGATGTCTGCGCTTGCGCGGGAATCTGCAATGCAGCAATTGTACTCGGTCTGGCGGCAGGTCTCATATTGTGTGCACTGGCAAATATGTACACTATGCAAACCTGGTATGCATCGGTGCATGGAAAAGACACGGCAACAGTCGTACTTTATGAAGACTACCGCTTTCGAGTGGCATCGAGAGGATATCGAGGAGGCATGTCAATGCCACTCGCGCAAGGTGATAGAGAAGTAGCCTCGTCTATACTACTGAACCACCACGATTTGTCCTTCTTGCTCATCCTGTCCGGTGCCGTCGAAGAGAACCCAGGCCCGGGACTGGAGAAGAAAGACATTGATGAAGCAATCGCCTCTCTCAAAGCAGACAACGTACGTAGCCAGCAAGAATCGACGGATATGATCCTTGCGGAGATAAGGAAGCTGGGCAAATAAATTGAGAAGGTCGAAGAAAAAATGGAAAGCATAGAAAAAGAACTCAACAACTTGAAGAAAAAGGCAGAAGTTCAAGAGGCCTTCCTCAACCACGTGGACGACCGACAGGCGGAGATGGCAACAAGGCTGGCAGCCATGGAGGACCAGCTGGAGAAACAAGAGCAAACGAGTAGGAGGGTCAACGTCATCTTGTTCAACGTCACCGAGGAGGAGAACGAGCAACCTGAAATCGGCGAGGACCTGTTCCTCGACACGGTGAACGACGTCCTGCCACGACACCTTCGGAAGGAGGATCTGCGACGGGTACACCGCGTCGGGAAGCCAACTGCCGACACGTCGCGCCCACTTATTGCTACCCTCAACAAGACGGCCAACAAGATCGTCATTCTACAAGCCCGACAGAAGCCTAGAGAAAAGGGGATAGGGGTTTCAAGCGACAAGACCCCCTTGCAGCGCCGGATGATTCAGGAGGAGAGAGCAAGAGGAAACTACGCCTATTACAAAGGCGGACAGCTACACGAGAACAGTGGACGGCGGAGTGAGCGAGATCAAGTACAGACCCGGTCCACAATGAAAGCGTCGGTGCAGAGAGGAAATACCACCTAGGACGAGGGCCGAGGCACTGTCACAGCTACTGTTGTTCCAAAAGGTACTGTTCAATTTTTGTCATGGAACGTTGGTGGCATATTGTCCAAGTTTGATGATCCCGAGTTCTGTCCTTACCTTATGGAGTTTGATTTTGTTTGTTTAGTTGAAACTTTTGTAGAATGTTTTGATAGTGTAAGGGTACAAGATTTTACTTGCTTTGTATCCCCTGCTCGAAAGTTGTCTGAGAAGGGGAGGAGATCAGGAGGGGTTGTTTGCTTTATTAGGGATTGTCTCATTGGATTTGTTGAACAAGTATCGTGCAATTATGATAACTTATTAGCTTTCAAAAAATAAGTAGAAATTTATTTGCCACAAACAAAGATGTTTTATTTATATGTACCTACATCCCGCCCGCGGGATCTCCGTATTATAACTTTGTAGAGGAGAGTAACGGTGTTCGTATCCTCGAACAGTGTCTGTTGCACTTAACAGCTGTTTGTCCAGATTGCCTTCTTGTCGTGTGTGGTGATTTTAACGCTCGCACAGGCAATTGGAACACTGGAACATTGACTGAACTGGGTAATCCCCGATGTGAGCCTTTGACAAACCGCATTTCTCAAGATCGTGCTGTAAATGATTTTGGACACATGTTACTTTCAGTCTGTTTGGGATTTGACCTGCACATAGCTAATGGTTCAGTATCGGGAGATACCGATGGAAAATTTATTTACTTCTCTAATACTGGAAATAGTGTGATTGACTACTTTTTGGTTTCTAAAGAATTATTTGAATATTGTAGAAACTTGTCTGTAAAGGAAAATGCTTCAACATTTCATCTTAGTTTAGAGTTGAGCGTAGAATGTTGTGGAATTGAATGTAGGTCTACTGGTGCAAAGTCTTTAACTGTAAGGAAGCTTGTTTGGGATGCCTCCTTATGTGACTGGTTTGCAGCGGGTTTACAAAATAATTCAGAGCAACTAGAGGTATATCTTCGAGGGGATACTGATGTTAATACTGTAGCTAACGCTATCACTGAATGCTACATACAAGCTGCAGAACCTCTCAGACAAACGTTTGTTTGTGGGAAAATACGGCACGGTCAACCCTGGTTTGATAAGGAATGTCATGTAGCAAAACAACGTGTCCGTTCTCTCCTTCGAAGATACATCCGTACCTTAGGAATGCATGAAAAGAGTGCATATGTTAAACAAAGAAATGATTATAAACTCATGCTGAGAGAAAAGAAAAAGTCATATAGAGGAAAGATTGTCACTACTCTAGTAGAAAACATTTATGATTCATCTGCATTTTGGTTACATGTCAGAAAGTTAAACTCTAATTCTTTTGTACACTGTTCCATCCCAGGAGAAGTGTGGCAAGAGCATTTTTGTAATGTGTTTAGACAGACTGATGCTGTTCAACACCTGATTGAATTAGATGTGCTGGAAGTAGTCGTGGATGAGTTATCTCCCCTGGATGTTGATGTGACACAGGATGAAGTGAAGAACGCTATAAGAAGGTTGAAATCAAAAAAGGCATCTGGTCATGATGAGATACTACCTGAGATGTTGAAATGTTCCCTGCAGCTTCTTGTAGCACGCATCACAGATCTTTTCAACGTCATGTTGGACATAGCTATTTTAGTCCCCATTCACAAGCGAGGAGATCCTTCAAACCCTAATAACTATAGAAGAATTTCTCTTATTAGCTGCTTTAGTAAATTGTTTACCTCTATACTCAGTGACAGAATAACGGAATGGGCAGAAGACAATGGTATTATTGGGGAAGAGCAAGCGGGCTTTCGGAGGGGATACTCGACTATTGATAATGTGTTCGTTTTGCACTCAATAATTCAAAGATATTTATCTAGACATAAGAAATTATATGTTGCATTTGTTGATTTTAGAAAAGCCTTTGACACTGTTAACAGAAGTGTGTTATGGAAAATTCTTGGTCGTTACGGAATGAAAGGGAGGTTACTCCGGATGCTCCAAGCGATATATTCAGATGTACATAGCAGCGTAAGGAGCAACGGAAACTACAGTGACTCATTTGCATGTGACCGAGGGTTGAGACAAGGCTGCAAAATGAGCCCGATACTTTTTTCTCTTTTGGTGAATTATGTAGCTAAAGTTGTGATCAAATTTGGAAAACATGGCGTCCAGCTTACGCCAGACTCCTCATGTATATACATGTTATTATTTGCTGACGATGTAGCTCTTGTTTCTGACTCAGTGACAGGACTGCAGAACCAGTTGAATAATCTCAGGAAAGCTTCAGATGCAGTAGGCCTTGAAGTGAATCGTGAAAAAAAACAAAAATATTAGTATTCCGTAATGGAGGATATCTTGCTAAACACGAGAAGTGGTTTTTTGATAAAGATGTACTTGAGGTAGTCAACGAATTCAGGTACCTTGGGGCTTTGTTTACATCAAAGTTGTCTTTTAATATGCTACAGTATGATATTGTACAGAGAGCGAGGGCTGGAATGATTCAAGTTGCTAAATGCTTGAGAAAACTCGAAGGAGCTTCACCTGATGTTTTCTTTAAATTATTTGATGCTCAGGTGCAACCTATACTGCTGTACGCATCGGAGTTGTGGGGTCTGAAAGATTGCTCAACTATAGAAGCTGTACATCTCCAAGCCCTAAAAAGATTACTTAATGTGCCTCCTCAAGCTCCAAACCTAATTGTATATGGGGAAACTAGCAGACACCCATTGTACATAAATGCTACTGTCCGAGCTATTAAGTATTGGTTGAGACTGTTGAGAATGGAACCTACCAGATATCCATTGAAAGCGTACAAGATGTTGCTACTTTCTGACAAAGGTGAAAATTGGGCATACATGATTAAGAGACTGTTGTACAGATACGGTTTTGGAGACGTGTGGGAAACCCAGAATGTACAGAGAGAAAATGAGTTTGTACAAGAGCTAAGGAGTCGACTCAAGCTTGAATACTGCTGTATGTGGTCTGATGCTCTTCAGGGAAGTACCAGGTATGCTTTTTATAGATTGTTCAAATCCACCTGGATAAGAGAAAATTATCTGTATGTGTTGGACAAGAAGGTATTTCGTGATGTATACATTCGTTTCCGCACAGGTTTTAGCAATCTTTTCGTCCACAAATTCAGATATGGAAAAAATGATAATGCTTTTTTGTGTCCAGCTTGCTACGAAGCAGAAGAAACTGAAATTCATTTTCTGATGGAATGTCCATTACATGAGGATCTGAGGCAAAGGTTTATTGGTTAATGGATAAATATAGCAAATGTTGATGCCCAATTTATTCTGTCAATCCAGGAGATAAAAGCTGTACGACAGATTGCTATGTACTTATACCATTCTTTCAAGAGAAGACAAGATGCAAGTTAGTATTGCTGTGGCCGACGAAGCCTATTACTGTGATTAAGTTGTGATGGGCCGGTGGCCCAACAAAAATAAAATGTTCGTTCGTTCGTTCGTTCATTCTTTCTCTGTCTCTCTCTCTGTCTCTCTATCTCCGTCTCTCTCTCTCTGTCTCTCTCAGACCTCTATCTCTCTCTCAGTCTCTCTCAGACCTCTCTATCAGGCATATCTCTCTCAGGCATTTCTCTCTCTCTGTCTGCCTCTCTCAGTCTCTCTCTCTCTTTCTCTCTCTCTCTCTCTCTCTCTCTCTCTCAAGCCTCTCTCTCTCTCCGTCTCTCTCTCCGTCTCTCTCTCTGTCTCTCTCTCGGGCCTCTCTCTCTCTCTCTCTCTCTCTCTCTCTCTCTCTCTCTCTCTCTCTCTCTCTCTCTCTCGCTCTCTCTCTCTCTCTCTCACCTCTCTCTCTCAGGCATCTCTCTCTGTCTCTCTCTCTCTGTCTCTCTCTCTGTCTCTCTCTCTGTGTCTCTCTCTCACTCTCTCTCTCTCTCTCTCTCTCTCACTCTCGCTCTCGCTCTCCCTCTCTCCTCCCTAGCATGTACTCTCTGATGTTATTTCGTGGCATTAGGCAGATGTGAATTAACTTTCTAACCAGATGCTAGCAGCGGCATGTATATATTTCTCATGAATCTACCTTAAAATGCTGAGAATGTGAGGAGACCTACATCTTCCAAACAGTGGCAGTGGTCTGTCATCCCGTGGGAATGAGCACACGCTCCAGTAGTGCAATCAGTTCAATCTAAGCTTATTCTTATTTCCTCCTGGCATTACAGGCACTGAATATAAATAAGTAGGCTTTCCGTTACTCAGGACAGACTGGACATAGTCGAAATAAACACATCCGTTTGACCCTGCATGCCTCGATTCACCCAGTGGGCAGCGCTGAATACTCTATGTTATATAGAGGAAGAGTTAATGCCCTTGAGACTAATGCGCCCACCGCTCTTTATTTGACTATTTCGAGGCGGGGTGAACCATCTTACTATACACGATCTAGGGTAGGAGCGTTCACAAGACAGTCAGGTGGGGTACTGAGAATCTTTCTCCACAGGTGATCAGAATGTCTGGCTTCAGGCAAAGATGGAAAATGGTTAAACCGGCATCTGCCAAACTACTTCAAACGACGTCATACTCGTATGATCTAGAATCTTCACAACACTTGCATATAGGAAACCTACTGGACATTCATTCTTGTTATTTATTTGTGGCGCCTTGGCGGAACGAGACTGTGTACTATCGACAAGTTGGCGGGTGAAATTGTTTTGCGCTGTTTCCCTCCGTCCCCCTTTGCGTGATTGTTAAAGACGAACTGTGAAATAGACTTCACTTATTCCTGCCCAATCAGCTCTATGGTCATGAACCTTCAGTAGACTACAGGGTCTGTCACACTGTAAACTTCATCCACCATACGCCACTATAACGTGATGCAGAAGATGCAGGGGCTTCTGAAAAACGTAACTCATTCTATGCCGCTATCAATTGAGATGGAAGGAATTTGAATTCAACGGACTTTAAAAATGTTTGTTATATTTCTGCTTGGTACAAAACCTGAACAACGAAAGTAGTTATGCACTTAGCGCTACACCCTCATTAATTAACACTTTTAATTAGCTGACTGTTCGCTTTTTGACTCACATGCGAAGCAAAAGTGAGTCTATGTACTCACCTGTGTCGTCCGTCCGGGCGTCCGGGCGTCCGGGCGTCTGGGCGTCCGGCCGTCTGGGCGTCCGTGAAAAACTTTAACGTTGGATTTTTCTCGGAGACTATTAAGTATATCAACACTCAATTTGGTATGATGGTGTATGATGACAAGGCGTCAAAAACATACATAGTGAATTGACCTTGCTTCAAGGTCAAGGTCGCAGGGGCCATAAATGTTGTCTAAAAACAGCCATTTTCACATTTTCCTAATTTTCTTATAAGCTTTTAAGATTGGATACCCGACCTATATATGGTGTATAGGGCAATGTAATCCCTATCTTTTGATACCAGCTTGTTTGACCTTGCTTCAAGGTCAAGGTCACAGGAGCTCTTTAAAGTTGGATTGTATACATATTTTGAAGTGACCTTGACCCTGAACTATGAAAGATAACTTTTTAAAACTCCATAGCATTGTAGTACACATGTTATACTTTTATAATAGGTCACCTGTGTTGTCCGTCTGGGCGTCCAGGCGTCCGTCCGGGCGTCCGGGCAGACCGGGCGTCCGGGCATCCTTTAATCAGTTAAAAACTTTAACATTGGATTTTTCTCGGAGACTATTAAGTCTATCAACACCCAATTCTGCATTATAGTGTAGGATGACAAGGCGTACAAAAACATACACAGTGACCTGACCTTGTTTTAAGGTCAAGGTCACAGAAAGTCTTTAAAGTTGGATTGTATACATATTTTGAAGTGACCTTGACCCTGAACTATGGAAGATAACTCTTCCAAACTTCATAACTTTGTAGTATACATGATATACTTTCATTATGAGACACATTTGGTCACATATCGTCAAGGTCACTTTGACCCTTATGAAATGTGACCAAAATGGGGTAGTGAACCACTAAAAGTGACCGTATCTCATGGTAGAAAGTGCCAATAAGCACCATTGTGCTTTATATGTCTTGAATTAACAGCTTTGTGTTGCATGACCTTGGATGACCTTGACCTTGGTTCAAGGTCACATGTATTTTGGTAGGAAAAATGTGTAAAGCAGTTCTTAGTGTATGATGTCATTGCTAGGCTTAGTTGTTTGACCTTGGCCTTGAAGGTCACCTGAAGGTCAAGGTCATGTAAAGGTCAAGGTCAAACATGTGAGTCGTATGGGCTTTGCCCATCTTGTTTTATTTATTTGGCAGGCTAATGACTTTTTTTTAATCTGAGGAGGAGGCAGGGAGGGAACGAGAGAGACAGGCTGCCCATGCCAGGCATGGCTGCTTGCACGAGCTGCAAGCAAGCTTTGCCAGCCTGTAAAAGCAATATTCCAGTCAGGTGTGTCTCTGAGAGACCTGAACACCCCTTCTAATTACTTTTGATGAAATATCCTCACAGTTAAAGGGACATAACTCTCTTAGCATGTTAAAATTGATGGCCATGGCAGTGTCACGGTCATTCGACCTAATTCTTTGACTGAGATGGCATACGGAGTGCCACGCATCGCCATCCAGTGCCATGCACTCACCTCCCCCAATCTGTGTGTGCAGAGCCTCGCCCTGCAGCCAAGGCAAAAAAATCAATATCCCCAGCTGCTCTGTTGCTGCAGGCGTGTGCTCTGTTTGTGCTCTCTCTGTTTCTGTGTCTCTGTTTCTATCCATCTGTTTGTCTGTCTGTCTGTCTGTCTGTCTGTCTGTCTGTCTGTCTGTCCGTCCGTCCGTCCGTCCGTCCGTCCGTCCGTCCGTCCGTCCGTCCGTCTGTCTGTCTGTGTCTCTGTCTCTCCTTCTTTCTCACACACATACACAAACACACACACACACACACACACACACACACACACACACACACACACACACACACACACACACACACACCTTGTTGAGGTTTTGTAAGCACACAAATGACAAACACCGGGAAATTCTCGTTTAAGGCACTCTATCAGGCAGGGAGTAATGCACAAGACTTGCATTATTGACTGGTTTTTATTGATCGGGTTTTATTGATCCATGGCCAGGTGAGCCAGGGAATCCATCTCTATCTAATGTGTTAAAGCCTAATGGCGCTGGGATTTTAAGTCACAGCACTGGTGCACTGAAGAAGCTTTGAAAGCAGAAACAATGTAAATTTCACTCTGGATTCCTACAAGGTAAGTGACAAACCTTTACTTAATTTGCTTTGCTAAGTTTTGTAATATCTTTGAGAGGCATCCAGCTGTTGAACTTGGAAGCATAGCCTCGCCATTTTACATATGCCTTTTTATTTGAGATCTTTTCTTAATACCTTTTCAATTCAAAACACAGTTTATGATGATTTCTGCAGCTCTTGAGTATAAAAGGTTCCATCTACTGCCTCGCCATTCATGTCTTCTACTTTGTAAGTTAAAGGAATTGTTTTCTGAATTGATTTAATTCTAAACAACTCCTCTGTCCAGTTAGGTGTATACCCTTTCTCAAATGCTTTCTTTTGTTTGGAAATTCTAACAAGATCGCCTACTCTGAATTTTGCTTTCAACCCTATTACCTGCTTATTCTGCAAGGCAAGGTACACCTCTCGTTCATTTCTTTCTTTTGATGCTTGCGACGGCGACATACCTAGAGATCTATGAACTATTTTATTGTAATTATCAATCATATCAGGTAAAATATCAATATATTTGTATGTATTGTTGGCAGTGAAATACTTCCACATATGTGATTTCAATGTACGGTTAAATCTCTTCACAAAAACTGCTTTACCTTCATTGAATGTGTGGTTCTTGCCAATCTGGTGGTTTTTGAGAAAGCTCCTGAATGTTCTGTTTAAACATTCTGTGCCCTGATAAACCCAGAGGAAGTCAGGCTTTCTTCCCCATTTCAAAATGTTTTTAAAAGCTTGAACTATTTCAGTCCATGTTTTTTACTTGATAGCCACACTCCATGCAAATTTACTGAATACATCAATGACGTTTAAGATATATTTGATTCTCTTGTTTTGCTTGCTGAAGGCTTGCATCTCAACAAGATCTGCACTCCAAATATTGTGAAAACAATTGAAATAACTTGGCGTTGAGGAAACGTTCTTCTGATTGGTCTATGAAATTCCTCAACTAGTTCATCAGTCCATTTTGTCAACGCTTTTTCGGTTTCCCAGCCCAATCTTATGTTTCAAACTAATCAGTGGCCTGACTACTAATGCCTTGGCAGCTTTCTCACCCAAAGTCTTGCCAGTGTGTTTTGATAACTGCTGTAGCATTACTGCATCAGCCTGTTTTTTGTCTCCATAAGTGTATGCTTTATGATGTTGTTTACAGATTTCATCAAGTTCATTTACTGGTGGACCATTGTCTAATGGATTGCCAGGACCACAGTAGTTGTAACCAGGTAAAGTTAATCCTTTCTTTGGTAACAGAGGTAAAATGGCTTTGTGAATGTCTATTGCACCTCCTTCCTTTTGAGGCAAGAATTTTGTTTTTCTAGAACCACAAACAGAACACAGTGATCTAGCTATTTTCTTACCATTAGTATTGTTCCTAAAGTGACATTTTTAGAATATGTAACTGCTTTTCACTTCAGACTATATTATTTCATATCTATATATACTTTACAAACTTTTTGCATAATCATTGATTATACTTCTATTTACTAAGCTAGGCCTGAGGGAAAATTGGAGTAAGATTTCCATAGGTGTTTTTCCCATTGTCCGTTTTTTTTATATGTAATACACACAGTAATAACCACACATGATAGAATCCAGGTTCTGAAGTTGAGCTGCATTAAACACAATTTCATTTTTGCATTTTCTAATGTATTTTACAACCACATCAGGTGGATGAACAATGAATGGGTCAAAATATTCATACTTGTTAGAAATTGTGTATATTGCAACCCAGTGTGTGCAAGACCCAGCAAAGTAGTCTTGCAGATTAATGAACATGCATTCATTTTTAGCAGGTTTAACTGGTAACATGTCTTTGGAAAAGGTTCCTCTGTAGTTATTTTTACTGACTTTAACATATGATCAATGTCATAATTATTTAATGGGTTCCAGGGAGGACCCCACCTCTGGCTGCCCGAGTTCCTGGCAGGACCAACCCATTTGCTGTCTTTTTCTTAATCCTTTACCCAAAAGACTGGGTAGAATAGACACTGCAAGACAGGCAAGAAGCATAGGCCAGAAACCTCCCACCTTACTCATTTGAGCTTTAGACATAGTTAGGTCAAGTCCTTTATCCAGTTTTTGTGCTGACTTATTTTTGCAATTTGTCTGTCTGTTAGAATTAACTTGTCTGTACCAGTGAGTTGACTAGAGCCAAGTCTAAGGTTTACACCAGGTTTTTTTTATTCAAAGCCTCAGCTATCTTTATCTTTTGATTTGTAATAAGGCTAATTGAATATTCTGAATACATTTATATAATCTTATATTATATTTACAGAAGTGCTCCAATTATGGGGATGCTATTGAAGAGGGAATTAGGTCTCAGAAGAAGCCCTTTTTCTCATTGCCTTGCTTGTGGCCCCATGACTCGCTCCTGAGGCTGCAGCTAATCCCAATGGTAAGACACTTTTAAGAATAGTGGGTCCAACCCTAGCAATGAGTGAAGCAAGAGCACTCAGAAACCCACCCTGTTTTTCCACTTGAGTTTTGGACAGCTTTAAAGTGACTGCTTTTTTACTTTTTCTTAGGTTGCCAATCTGTGTTTGTGTAAGTCCTAGTGCATTTGCACCACCCATTTATGATTTGTTCATTGAAATAGACACACCAGTCTTATTTAGGTATGCCTTTTTAATTGCTTCTCTTTGAGCATTAGTTAAGTGAAATCCTACACCTTTGTAAAACATTTTACAAACGTACAATTTAATAAATTTTATACAATAACATTCATTTTTCCTTGAAGCGCATTCACAGTGAGGTATCTGTCACTCAATATGACTGTATACACTTAGTAGCTTGCATCTGCCCCATTAAACTGAAAGTTTCCTCCTAACTGCCAATTGATTTCTACATCAGCTGGGGAACCAATCATCTGGTCTGCATGTTTGGACACGTCCATATGAATGATTGGATACAAACTTGCAAATTCTTCTACACTTAAAGAGCTCCCTGTATCTGTATCTTGGTATTTGTTTATGGCTTCTTGGAACATCATGTAAGCTCTGCTGTAATTTCTGCTGGCTTCATCAAAATTAATGATGAGTGCCCTCTCAGGATACTGCAAGCTGTTTACCCTGACAAATATTTGATTCAGATTGACATGATCAAAGACCATGTTATTTTGTTCTTGATTGTAGTCTCGACCAACAGCTTGAAATGCAATGAATATATGCCGAGGCAATTGCTCACTCTGCTGTGTTGTGACTCTCCAAGATGGGCTAAGTTCTGTACTGGTATATTACTGTCTGCAAACTCTCATCTGCTCAAAATATAGCTTTTTTATCATTCCACTAGCGAGATTTGTTTCCAGATCAGCCAAGTAACCCAAATTAGGTTCCACTTTTGGCATCCACAAACTTATATGGGATATCTTGAATTTCCCAGCATCAACACCCTGTCTGTGAATGTAGTTGTTAGAATTAGCTCTGTCATAAATGAGACTGTACTTAATTCCTCTAGTAATACTTGTCACATCTCTGCACAGTCCAAACACACTAAGGTAAAAACACACACACCTCATTGTTTCCTGCTGTGGGGAGGTTTCTCATTTTTAACCTTGAATTGTAGTTGTCTCTACTAAGATTTCCCAAAGCATTTCTCCGTTCAGCTCTGGTTGTGTGTTCAGCATTTGCTGTATTTGCAGCAGTATTGAATTCTCTTCCATCACTGCCACCATTTCCAGAGTCTTTGTATCACATCATATTACTTGCATTTGACTTGTAGTAATCATCTGAAAAACTAACCAGATTCATGATGGTAGAAGCCTGAGGCAGATAGAGAGATACCTGCTCTACCTGCTGGTCATTTAGATGCAATTCTGCTGTATGAAAGAGGGACATCCATTATTTACCAATGCAACATTATCTCCAGCATTGTAATTAGTGTTATCATTTTTAACCAGTTTTCCTCTCACTTCCAGAAATGCTTTGTTTGGGAGAAGGAACACATCCATGTCCCTTGTTTCCAGAATGTGCCTGCCATCTTTATCCATGTTGGCTGAGTCTCTTGGTAGGTACTCAACGTATTCAAATTTCTTAATGGAGTCATCAACAATTGGATTCTCAAAGAGGTCCAAGTAAGGAGACTTAATTGTTGCCATATATTGTATATACAGTTTTTGTTTTTACGAGTATGCGAATGTAGATACTCCATCATCAAGAATGTATATTTTACCATCAAAACATGACAGACTTGTCTTGTTTATCTTATAAGTTCCCAACTGATGAAGTTCAGATCTAATCCCCTGCATGGTGTGACGTGTTTGGGTTTTAGTAAAGAGAATGCTTTTGTAATCATCATGGCGGACTCTGTTTTTAATTACATTTTTTCACCCCCTTTGCTGTTTTCCCATTCTTTCCTGCTGCTGTGCTATATGAATACATCTTGCTTTTTAACCCCACAAACTCTACAATAGGTATTTCTGCTGCCTTGTTTTTAAACTTTCCAATCACTTTTTGTTGCTGTCATCAAAAAAGGGACTGTCTGGTTTGTAATCTGAATTATCAAACATACCTTTGTGCTCCCAGAAGTCTTTGTACACATCGTCTGTCTTTATATGATATGTGATTGAATGAGTGTCAGTGAAAAGTAACTGTGCTTGACTACCATATTTTTTCTTGATGAAGTTATAAAATGGAAATCATACATCAAATACTTTGACAAATCAAGAACACACATACCAACATATGTGGGTCTGTTTAGCTCCAAGCTTGGTTTCTTTCTATGGATTTCTACAAGATTCTCACTAAATATTTTTGAAGTGATGTAGCTTGGTCGAGCCACCCACTTAACGAAAGCATTCTGATTTGTAACACGTTTGACATCAATTCTTTTTCTCAAGTTTTCCATCGTTTTCCCAAATACAGCATTGTTCATCAGTTTAAAAAAGCCCTTTTGCAAAGAATTCTTAGCTTGCTGTCTCTTCTCAGCATTAAAGTTAATATTTTTCCAGCTACAGCGATTGCTTAAACCTGAGCACAATGTACCTTAGTCACTTTCAAACACAAATCTAAATACAGATGCTGATTTCTGTAGTGAACAACATACTTTTTCTTTTTCTCAGATTTGGAACCAACTTCTTTACTGTTCCTACTGAACACTGAAACTTATCTCGGAGTCTTTTGCAATACGGTGAAAGATGTGCCTCATTACATATAATTTGTTCTGGGGCAAGAGGGTAATCATTGCGTAGTTCATGCAATTCCTTTGGATATTCCAGATCCACCTCCAAGATAATACCATACATGCGTTTGTCTGTAAATTTACCGAGGTCAATATTATCAATTTCAGCAAGCCACTTGAACTGACTAGTAGGCAAGCTCTGACTCATTGCCCACCCATACAAGTTGTTGGCATCCAGGTAAGCAATGTATGATGTTTCCAATTTTGGGTTGTAATCAGGTAAATACTTGTTGTTAGCTTTAGCATATCTGTGAGCAATATAACTAACTCCACCTCTAAGTCCCTTTTCAATAAATTGATACATGCTAACATCACTAAGTAACTGGAGCTCAAAACCAGTCATTTTCAAACAAGCATCCCAGCTTAACCAAGGACTAGTGAAGTAATGACAAGGATCTAATCTGTAGTAGATCAGACAGGTTTCTCTGAAGTTTTCAAAGACATCTGTTAACAGCAAAACATCTGTTTTTAAGTACAAGTCATGGTAATCACCACGGTTTTTGCAATCAAAGGTTTTCCAGACATTGACTGCATGGTTCTATTCTTCTTGTTTAATTCCAGCCTCATATACAGTTGAGTAAAAGTCTTCAATTGGAGGTAATTTGTCTTCATCAAATCTTGGGAAGGAATCCATGTAGTCATATGGATGCACATTTTTCTGAGTGACTAGCTTGATGTCTGAAATTCTTGACTCAAAAAGGGATGAGCATTCAATTCCTTAGCCAATGCATCTAAACTGGAAGTCATGTATTGAAAAGAATCCAAAAAGACTTAATGCTTTCCTACCATAAAGGCCATATATTTCTCCATGTTGTGTGGAGTGACATTAATAGGCAATCCAAATTTACCTATTTGCTGCATTATAAAATGACTATCATAGCCTTTCAGATTGTGAAAAAACACAGGAATCTTATCAGTCAATCTATAATTAACATTGCAGTCTTCATGAGCACTACCTCTAAATTGCCCTGTAATATGACAATGGTCACGAACTTTTTGAACACCTTTCTTGCTTTCTTGGGTAAACTTTTGTTCACAAATGTGGCAACTGTCTTGGCTTTTAAACAATGCTTCATCTTCCTCAGTCATTACAAGAGGCTTTTTGAAGTGTTTTTCTTTGACACTTTTACAGTATTCAACTTCCTCTAATACTGCTTCAATAAATTTGTAAACAGCAATAGGTTCCCTGTACAACTTCACTGGTTTGCTGTACTGTGGGTCTATACAAACAAGCTTATAACCAAATTCACAATCAGTGTGCTTCTGGTACCTGTGTGTGAATGATTCTTTGTTATTGGGTTCTGGACCACGCATCTTTTCATTGATGGCTTCGAAGTCAGCACAAATTGCAAAAGGTGCTTTGAGTTGCTTGTGAAAATGAGTAAACGTGAGTACTTTTTTCTTTGGACATTCTTATAGCTTGCATTCTATTAATTGACAAACAGTCTGGTGTTACAAGTCGCCTCTGAGTCTAGGGGAATGGTAATTTATCATTGGTTGGATGAGGCCTGACTTGCACACATAACAGTCACTGCTTTCATTCGCGCTGTCTCTTTCTCTCAAAACCAGAAGAAAAAGGTCACGAGGAATCAATTAATAATGATTTAATCAAGTAATGACAAACTATAATATATTCCTGCAAAAATCAAGCATGCACAAGAAAAGTAGTTAGTACTAGGCCAGCCTTAATTAATGAATATAACGTTACCCTCAGTTCCACTTGCGTGACTTATCTCATGAGTCTGGGGGAAACGTTCTCCGAATGTTCGTCGATGAACAATGTTCTTACAACACGAGTTTACTGACTTTCAAGTCCAGAATTGTCCAGGGGAAGGTAGGGATTCACAGTTACCGCTGAATGAGTATAGCGGCGATGGTCGCGATGGTGGGAAGTTATCTTCCAACCTCAGCAGACGGGGGTGACGATCACTGCGTTGGTGGCAGCGGTGGGATCTTGTTTTTCAACCTCAGCAGACGGGGGTGATGATCACAGCGTTGGTGGCAGCAGTGGGATCTTGTTTTCCAACCTCAGCAGACGGGGGTGACAATCACAGCGTTGGTGTCAGGGGTGGGATCTTGTTTTCCAACCTCAGCAGACAGGGGTGACGATCACAGCGTTGGTGGCAGCGTTGATGGTCAGCGACAACAGCATTGATGGTCAGGCACCTCTGAGATGAGTTGGAGGGAATACTCGGTCTCAGCAGGGACTTCGGGGTGAGCCTTGTGCTCTGCTTGCGTTGTAAGTCCAAAGTGAAGAGGGCGACGATTCTCGTTGCTTTTCATGAACCTGGATGCTGAGTGGCGAGCCACTCTTGGGTGACATGCCGGGGTTGACCGCGTTGACTCCACCCACATTTTGGGAGACAGCTGCAGTCGTAGCCTAAATTGTCGTTGAAATTCGTATAATTAACTACTCCCTGGGAGGGCTAATGTTCTAGCTCTCCAACAGGACCCTGACAGAGCGCTTCCTTAATGCTTGATACGCCATGCTGGCCTGCACCTGCACTTGGACCTCAAGATAACAATAGCTACCTTCTCTTCCAGTAACCCTAACTTCAAATGTGGCTTGGTGCACATATGGGCCTGGAGAACAATCGCTGCATTCTCTATTCATTCCCTTGATCCACTTGGCTGAGCTCACAGATGGGAGACCATCACATTGGCTTGTGTTTTTGGAGTACAGCTTCAGAACTAAAGCAATGAAGGCAGTGAAAACAGAAATGCTTTTTTCCTTCGTATTTGGTTTGATTAAACATAAAGCTGTTAAAATCTTTAATTAAACATAATGGTTGTTGCAAAGCAATATATTACACACATCCTTCTTTTTGGTTATATACAATGGAAAAGGTTGATTGTCTTCATAACCAAAGACATTAAAGCCCTGGTTATTCTGATTTTCTATTTTGGGAATCTGATTGATGGTTATTGGAAATTTAATGCCAACTCTGTCAACATGTGGCTTGTACTTTGTTACTCATTCACCATTTTTGCCAGTTGGATATAAATGGGCTAAATGGCACCACATAAAGCACTTGTCATCTTTGTTTTGTATGTTGAGGAGTCCCTTTTTTGAGTTTTTCAATTCTTTTGGCAGTTCTACATAGGAGGAATCTCTGAGTGGCCTGTACACATCCACATTAATGAAGTGGCCTTCAACCTCATCTACTGTCCACCCAGACCCATGTGACATCCAGGTATCTATTTTGTTCAAAATGCTGCTGGTATCGAAATTTACATCACCACTTATTGCTGTTACAGGAGGGCTGCTAAAATAGGCACTTTGTGTGGTGTCAATTTTTGTAAACTTTACCTTTAACACTATATTGTATTTTATTCCTCTAAATTCATTAGCTTTTGCACGTAGAAATTGTGCAACAGACTGCTTGGTTTGATTGAGTTGACCCTCAGGTGAACTGCTGTTCACAATATCAACAGTGTGAGTACTAGTATAGCCTTTCATCGCTCTGTCAGATTCTCTAATCACCAATTCTTATAACATATATTTAGAAATATTTTTTCTTTATATAATATACAAGAATGTCTGAAACAGAAAATGAAATGATCACACATCAAATTTACAATTTATACCAAACAAACCATGCTGGTCTTATACAACATGCAAGACATAGAAAAGAGTTTAAGGGTGCCTTCAATAGTAACGGTGACCTCATCGTAAGGGTAAGGTTTGAAGATGTAAAAACTATCGCTTTATTTAAGTCCATGGGTTTGTTTGGGAGTGTTTTAATGGAAGAATCTCTGAAGGAATGAGAGTAGTTCATAAAGATGGTGACAAAACCAATAACAGTCTTGACAACTTAAAACTTGAAATACAGAGTAGAGATTTATCAAATGTCAAATATAACTCTTTAAAAATTACTAAATCTGTGCCACTAATGTTGAAACAGGGGAAAAAACAGTCTTTTACAGTTTGTATCAGATACAAAAGACCCTTGGTATTAACCCAAACACTGTCTGCGAAGCTTATCATAACAGAAAACCAAGATGTGGTTATAACTTTAATTTTGCTTTAAAGATTGTTTGAGGCGTAAGTCTACGACTTTGAGGAGTAAGTCTACGACTTTGAGGAGTACGTATTTAATTTATACATTTTCATAAACATTTCTAGTGGTGGTTTGTACAGGTCTCAGCTTTCAAGCTCTTCAATTTTCTTAAATATCTCGTTTAAGACGGCTACATCGTCCCGTAAAAACCACACTCTGGTTAAAAGGATTTTGTATTCTCTGTGGCAATGCTTGAGAATTTCCTTTTTTTCACTCAGCTTAAGGTTTTGGTTTATAACCGTTAGAATGATAGGCACTGCTGTCACACCTGCAACAAACACAGGAACAGCGGGAATCAGGGCTATTATGCCTGATGTTGTGAGAATACCTCCTGTAATAATGAGTGCTTTGTGAATCCCACCCAGTAATTTCTAGCTTTTTCTATATGCTGCAGTCATTCTGGTCAAGTAATAGTGTAGTTCATCTACAGTTTTTGGAAACATTATTAATAAGGATAAATAGTTTGATTGGACACAAACACATTGGGGCCTTTTGGTTTGATAATAATGTTCCTTATATTTTGTGGAATCTCGGTAAAATTCACAACTACTGCAATATTCTTAATTTGTTCAAATGGAACACGAGGAGCATCTTTACGAGGAGGAGGCAAAAATGTAGGACGAGGAGGAGGAGTTTTGGAAACTGAACTCAAACGCACTGGGGGAGAAGAATAAGAAACTTCCTCCTTCCAGCTAATAAGATACTCCTCATTTTTTAGTCCTGCTGGAAGAACTATTACCTCAAGTAAATTACATTGTAAAAGCTTTGTGGTTTCTTCATCAAATACCTTAATAAATCTGAAAGTTTGACTGGTTGGTTTAATGCCATCACGATCAACATCAAATGAGCCATCTATGTAATATTCCCCATCCGGATTATGATATTTTCCCTTTGAACTTGTAAACGGGGGTAGATGGCTAGACAAATTAAAAAGTTCTGGAATTAAGGACCTTTTCTGGGTTGAGTCTGTTGTAGAGCACCCTTCCTCACCTGTTGGTGTCTGCCATATTGTTGCTTATTAACCCGTGGGGTGGGTTAGTGTGGCTGCCAACCCTGCTAGGATAGTGTGAGGTGGTCTGCCGACCTTATGATTGCAGTAGAATGCATCATGTTCATTCAAGATGTATGAGAGGCGAGTGAAGAAGGAACACTGACACTTGCCTGGTGTATGAATTAATCAGTAAAGTGCTTTGCAAATCCAAGCTGAGATTAATCACAGAACGACTAGAGAATTGTGATTAGCCAATCAACATGGGACATTGGAGTTTGCCTAACGATGGTGTTTGGTTGGTGGATTGATGAAAACTGAAATGAAGACAACATGTGACCGAATAAGTACGTATACAGCCGATCAGTGATTGGCCCTCTGTGTGAGATTACGACTGAAGACACCCTACATCTGTTGTGATTGGAAAGAAAGGTCTGAGGTTTTTGGGCACCAGAATGAAAGCCCCTGCAAACCCCTTAGTGGTTGCGCGAGTCCAGTTTTCCTAAGACAGCCACCGTATGTGTGCAGGGAAGCGCCCTGTCTGAAATCGACGTGGCGCAAGCCATTTTACATCGAGAGCCCGTCCCATGAAGGAAAGTTCAACTACCTCTGAAAAGAGCCACGACTGCGAAAGACAGAACTAAAGTATCATCTCCTCTCCACATCATGAAGCTTCTCTCGACAAAAGCAGAGTTTGCTTCACTCCTACCACTGAGAAAGAAATGTTTGCGCCAGCACCCAGAGTTTCGCCCCAGTCGTCTCGTTCCACAGAAGGATTCCCAACGCCTGCCACCATAAGCAAGAGAATTCACCCCTCGACTGACCAGTCCACTGGGTGGAGAAAATTCCAGTGTTCTCAGTTCATTCTGGTGTGAAGGTGCCTGGCGGTGCACCGGTTTCCCCCTTCCCCTTTCCCTTCCCTCTCCTTCCCCCTCCATGTGTGTTCGTCACATCCAAAGTCGAACTCAACTAAAGAGACCGCTGATTGGCTGAACCTGCAACTCCTTCAGTTAAGTATCATTTCATTGGGTTTGGAAGACCACCTTTATTTTATCAGGGGAAGTAGATTCAGTACACTTATTGTTGCATAATTATTATTATTAGCATCCTAATTACTGCTTACAGCGCTCATTAGGATTTTGATTTTGAAGAAATTAAAGTATTTTGGCTATGATCTGTGTCCTCACCGTCATTTCAGTCTTGTTCCATCGTTGATTGATGATTGTGTGAGAAGAGTTGTGAGTGGGCAGTGTGAAGTTAACCCCTAGACTAATTCATTCATAAACGACCCAAATTAGAAATAACCTAACTCATAACAGGCAATGCTACTGAAAAGATGAACCCTAGGAAAGACAACATCTTTTAAAATATGCCATGTTATTGGGGGACCCGGAAGTCTACACAGATAGTATTTCTCATCATTGTATAATTTATCATATGTTATAGTAATAGTGTCATAGATGACATGTTTTTATATTTTAAGTATCCTTCTAGATGACTAAAGAGATGGACGTGACCATTCACTATTTCTGCTCTTAAGGGGAACTATAAAATATCTCTGAGACAAGATAATCACCAACTTTCAGCTTTGGAGTTACTTCAACGGTTTTTTTTAACCTTTCTCAACCACTTCAGAGTTTTTGAATATGACTATTCTGATAAAGTTATGCTCTGATTCACCCTCAATGACTGATAGTGATTTGTGGCCTTCATCGTCTACATACTTTTTGGTAGCTGCATCATTGTGTTTACTATCTTTTATCCTTTCATGTCACCATCAAAGCCTGTTTTCGAGTCAACATAAGACTTAGTTGCTGCATTTGCTTGTTCAGTTGGCTCAACTACATTCACGAGTGTGTTGCCGTCTAAATCCAAATTTCCTTTCATCTTATTTCTTCCATCAACCTTTAAAAACGTTGTTGTTGCTGACTCTGCAAAAGAAGACAACTTTGAGTGTACATACTCTTTATTTGCAGCTTGTTTTGTCTTCTGTGGGAAGTTCCATGTTTATGATCTTTTTTCCTTTCATGTCACCATCAAAGCCTGTTCTGAGTCAACGTATGACTTTGTTGCTGCATCTCTTTCTCCAGTTGGTTCAGCTAAATTCACAAGTTGTTTGCCACCTAAATCCAAACGTGCTTTCATCTTATTTGTTCCATCAACCTTTAAAAATGTGTTTTCTGCTGACTCTGCAAGAGAAGACATTACCAGTCCACATACTGTTTATTTGCGGCTTGTTTATCTCCTGTGGGGTCAGCTAATAAAAATATCTTGTTATTACCCATGTTTATGTTTCCTGTAAGCTCTCCACCAGACAAAGGAAGGTAAGTTTGAAGTGCTCCAGCAATGTTTGTAGTAAAACTCTCAACAGGCTTCTGGTGTTGCCCTAACATTGTTCCAAACTTTGTGTAATCCATTTGTATATTATTATATAATAAATGAATTTTGTAAATTGTGATACATGCCATGACCCTCCAGTAAAACATCATTTTCTGGTTCCAGATTGTCACTACATGATGGTGAGGCTAACTGGCCAGGGAAAAAGTAATGTCCTGGTGAACTTGCTACTGAAATACTTCAATGCAGACCAGATTGTCATTCACACCATGAATCCCCAACAATAAAAATATTAACTACTGCAAGATTTCTTTGAGTGTGTTAATGATTTCGACCCAGCCAAACCCATTAAAATTACAAAAGCTCTCCTTGGCCAGAGAAAAGAGATGTCTTGTGTCAACTCAGAATTGTGTGACTTGTTCAATAATTGCTTTATAAAGCTCCTAGAGAATGACAGACTTGGCACTACATTTACATTGTGTGAAGATGTTGAGCCAGTTGAAAACCTTGATGACTCTGATCAAAAAGTAGTCATATTTGATGATGTAAAAATTGACTCTAAGAATATGAACACTGCTAAGGAGTACTTTTCTCTAAGAGAAACAAAAACTGTAATTGTTTGTATCTGTGTCAGTCCTACTATGACGTTCCAAATTACATTCGAAGAAACACTAAGTGTTTTGTGTTGTTTAGCGGGCTGGACAATAAGAATGTGAGGTGTATAGCTCAAGACCACAGTGTTGGGATTACTTCAGATGAGTTTGTTAAAGTGTATCATGCAATCACAGCAGAGCCTTATTCATTAATGGTTTTGGACAAAACAGCAAGACTATCTCCAGAAATGTTTAGAAAAGGGTTTGATTGGTTTTACAACAAAATCAACTGATTTTACAACACAATTCATTAATTAAAGTTATCTTGCAATAATATATACTGTAAATTATTGCAATGAGTTTTGAACATATACAAATGGTTAATAAGCAAACTGAGCTAATCAAGAAATACTTAAAAGCACGAGAGGCAAACAAAGAACAAGTGGTTGCAACAAAAGTTGCTAACGAAGAGTTCCAAATAGATGTGGTACAGCCTTTCACTCAACCCATTGTAGAAGCAGTTCAAATGCCTCTACAGTCTTTGCCTCCCCTTTCAGCTTTACCACCTTTGCCTCCACTTGAAAAGGCTGTAAATATTGACCTGTATGCAGAAATTGATCCTAATGTGCTGGTAAAGTACACTCTCCCAAAACTTTCTTCCACAATATCGTCTACCTCAGGAGATACTCTTTTGGGTAGCTTAAACATTTTAAATGACAAATCTGTGGATCTTATTCAAAGACTGGGCCGTAAAAAAGGAGAAAAAAAAAAAATCTCAGCAAGAAAAGGAGGCTATTCAGTATGACCGCACTAATCTGCAAACATATGGAGAAAGAAATAAGAGTCTCATTAATCAATATGCAGTAATTAAAAATGCTAGAGCGTAAATCTAAAACATTTTCAAAGGAAATGTTTGGAACTGGTCTGCCAAGGCCATACAAGTTAACAGAAGACTTTAATTTTGGAAATCTTAAGATTAACCCAACAGTGCTATATCAAATGAAGCTAGTTGCATTTAAAGATGGTAAAAAAGTACTTAGTAAACCAGTTGACTATGATTTCATGTACCTGCTTCATAAAAGGTTTAACTCTAATAAGCAGTACAGCCCAGCAGCCCTTACAACCTTTAAAAAGTTGGTTGAGCTGTCTGGTTTGCCCATAAACCAAATATCCTTAAAGTTTACAAAAGTTGGTAAGGATTGCACACCAGAGGACTTAGCAAATAGACTGGTTGTATTGACCGGAAGTGTAGAAGCAGGAAACAAATCCAAGCATGTTACTAGTGAGATAGTAGATATCCTTACAAAGCTGTTAAACAGTAACATTATCAGCAAAAGGAATATAAAACAATTTACGAAACATACACAAATATATAAGCCAATATTTTATTTGTATGAAATATACATGAAAGAAAAGGTCGTTTTGAGCAGTGCTGCAGCACCTACAGGGGGTGCGTATGACTTTACCATTGACTTGAAGGTAGACCCCTCTAAATGGTATGAAATTGGACTAGAAAAGGCTTTTATCCCAAACACCTGGCATAATGTAAGCTATCATAACAACCAATTTGATTACATTGTTTGTCCTGCTATTGACAAATCCTTTTGAATACCCTGTGGAAAATACACAATACCTGAACTAAACCACACAATAAAGGAAAAATTAAGAACAATGGAGACAATCCAGAACATAGAAATAACCTTAGTTAACCAAAGAGTTAAAGTGGTTGTTCATTGTGGTTATGCAGTGGTGTTTGAACATCATGAAAGTGTGGGGAACTTTTTTGGCTTTAAAATGGAAAGAATATATAACAATGCTTATGGTAAAAAACGTCCTGATCCACTGGTAAAAATTCATTCTTCTAATGGGGGAGTCATTCACTCATTTGTGCCTTCATTTAGCTCATTTGGAAAACATATAGAAGCAAGCCCCTCATTTGTAAGATATGTACCTCTTCAAACAGACAAAATAAAGTTATGGATCACTGATGAATCTGATAAACCAATTATGTTGTGGAATGATGTTTTTAATGTATTCAGAATCAGAGAGAAAACATCATCACATTTGTAAAATGTACTAACTACGTTTATAAAATGTATTTGTACTAAGTATAAAGATGTTTGAAATGATTCTATTCTTAGATAGTTCTGGGCAGCAATGCCAAAAATTTACCACTTACTTTAGAGAAATTGTTCTAGACCCAAGCAAGCAACACAAGATAGCTCTAATCAGTGCTGATCTCTGGTATTCATGGTTCAACGTAACAGAGCAAAACAACAAATTTACATATATCGAAAATGGTCATGTTTTCACAATTACTATACCACCTGGTGCATACAACATTCCAGACATTGATAAAGAAATACGAAAAGGAATGAAAAGGATAAGGGGAAATAAAGGCATTTCAATTGAACCAAATTACAATATATTAAGAACAAAAGTAACTCTGCAGCCTGGATTTATCATTGATTTTAGATGAAGCAACACACTACGTGAAATTTTGGGCTTTGATAATAGATTGGTCAGTGTGTCTGGAGATGGAGACAGAGCAGTAAATATAACCACAATTAACAGCTTGTTAATCAGGTGTTCACTGGTGAGTGGATCCTACATCAATGGGACCTCTTCAGATGTGTTGTATGTATTTGCTCCTAACCGTTCTCCAGAAACATTACTCCATATTTCTCCCAACCAAGCAATTTATTTGCCCATTAATCAATCTAATCTCATTTCTGCTATCACGATACAAATCACTGATCAATCAGGAAATCTTGTAGACTTTACAGGTGAAATAGGGACCCTTTTTGTCTTTAAAGGAAATCTAACCTATGATATATAGATATGGCATAATTATTATTTGAAACGGAAAATCGTGGGAGGTCAGATACTGGGTCATATTTTCAATCTTGCCAAAAAAAGCTTTCTCTTCTGGAACACAGATACTCACTGAAAAATTATCATTTGCAAAGCAGCTTGCTTCAGAAATGGTGAATAGCATTGCAGAAATGCAAGCAAGACAGCTGGGCAACAAAGCCATTCAAAGCATTATCACTAAAATCAAGCAATCAAGCAAAAATGATAATCCTGCAGTTCCAATGCCTATGCGTGAACCAGTTTCTAATCACAATGCAAGAGCTCTTATAGGCCCATTGATTTCAGGCACAGGCATTAAAAGATTGTAACTTACCTTGCTTCCAGCAATCTGTTAAAATGGCACTATTTTTAGAGTAAAAAACTTCCTGAAGACATCAGGCTTTAACACATTAGATGGAGCAGGATTCCCTGGCTCACCTGGCCATGGATCAATAAAACCCGATCAATAATAACCAATCAATAATGCAAGTCTTGTGCATTACTCCCCGCCTGATAGAATGCCTTAAACGGGAATTTCCCGGAGTTTGTCACTTGTGTGCTTACAACACCTCAACAAGGTGTGTCTGTATGTGTGTGTGTGTCTGTGTGTTTGTGTGTGTGTGTGTGTGTGTGTGTGTGAGAGACAGAAGGAGAGACAGAGACACAGACAGACAGTCAGACAGACAGACAGACAGACAGACAGACAGACAGATGCATAGAAACAGAGACACAGAAACAGAGAGAGCACAAACAGAGCACACGCCTGCAGCAACAGAGCAGCTGGGGATATTGATTTTTTTGCCTTGGCTGCAGGGCGAGGCTGTGCACACACAGATTGGGGGAGGTGAGTGCATGGCACTGGATGGCGATGCGTGGCACTCCGTATGCCATCTCAGTCAAAGAATCAGGTCGAATGACCTTGACACTGACATGGCCATCAATTTTAACATGCTAAGCGAGTTATGTCCCTTTAACTGTGAGGATATTTCATTAAAAGTAATTAGAAGGGGTGTTCAGGTCTCTCAGAGGCACACCTGACTGGAATATTGCTTTTACAGGCTGGCAAAGCTTACTTGCAGCTCATGCAAGCAGCCATGCCTGGCATGGGCAGCCTGTCTCTCTCGTTCCCTCCCTGCCTCCTCCTCAGATTGAAAAAAAGTCATTAGCCTGCCAATTAAATTATAAAAAGCGAACAGTCAGCTATTGAAAAGTGTAAAGTAATGAGGCCATACCGCTAAGTGTATAACTACTATCGAAGCCTGAGAGTACCCAACCTTTTAACACCTACTCATGTCAGAGTAGCACTGCTCACAAATGTATTGAACGGTATGTGTATCCGGTCCAATACCCTCCGGTTCTAGAAATGGGACTGCAAACCGACGCATTGTAATGTGTTAATGTGGTGTTGTTACTCTACCAACGTCCAAGTAAACACTGCACAGTTTGGCCTATGTCCGCCACTTGTAAACGTAAGAGCAGAGGTACTACTAATAGGGAAATACGACTGTTTTATCACCTCATGGAGCAAACCACATGAGCATTCGTAGTGTCACTGATGGCACAGAACGATATCGTCCATATAGTCAACAAAATCATATCTAGGTTGTGTAGTAAACAAGACCCCTTGGTATTAGACCAAAATGTAGCTTGCCATGTTGAATACTTGCTGCAGATATTAATGAGAGAAAAATAAAGTAAAGAACCGAATAAGAATAGCCCCCACACGAATCTAAACGCTGCTAAACCTCATTGTTGAAGTGGGTATCGAACACTGCCTGTACACGCTATGCATTGGCCTGCAGTATAGACGAATTAAGGTCAAAAGGAAAAAAAAACTAGGACAGAACAGTTACAAATGCTGGCAGGAAAGTGACTATTCAAAGCCATCTTATGATGCCTGCAGGAGGATGAGACGCTTGGCTCAACGTGTTTCCAAGGCGGGTGTACTTGATGTTGTTCTCTATATGTCGCTGCTACTGATGTGCGTCACTACGCCATGCTCCAAACCAACAAATCCGCACGATCTTTCAAACCAAATTCTACAACATGGTGATGTGGAAAACAACCCCGGCCCAGCTCCTAGAGATACCTTCACTCCCTTGTCGGCCTTTTCAGATGGAAACTTGTATCATTCTCAGACAGAAGGGGTTGGTTTTTAGAATAGAAATGAGACTAACTTACACCTTCGCGAAAACGTGATGAATTTGGAAACAGAAATACATGGGAGGAGTGATGCTATAACGGGGAGGTCGGGTGGCTCAACAATCAACAGAGGCAGATGTGGATCTGCCTCCATGAAATGGAGAGACGGCACCAAATCCAAATTCATAATCTCATCGAAACTACATGAATCATTACTGCTAATCAGACCTTACACAGGAAAAAGCTAATGGAATGCATTCTGAACTGAACAACTGCCTAAATATTACAGAAACAATGTTCAACAACTTAGGACAAGACTTTAGGTAAAACTTTTAGGATATTTGGCAATCCAGAGAAAAGACGCGAATCGTATTGAGAGTGTCTCCACCAAGTGCTAGAATGTGTGCAAGAAGCACTTCCTGAAGTGCCATGGTCAGAAAGAGACAGTGTGCATGTGCAAATGATAGATAGCAAAAGAAAAATGAAGGAAGAACCCCACCCAGTCATGGTGTCTTTCTGATCTGGACAAACTGATACTGCTTCGACTACACCCGAGCGTTCTAAGAAGAGGAGGAATAAGAGTCTCCGGAGGTTTATCACTAGACCGCAGTTCAAATACCAGTACAACAGACTGCCAATCCAACTCTGCATGACACAAGGAAGCTCCTCGAGCAGCCCACCAATGACCATATGATCCTCCAGAGAATAGAGAATGACCCCTGGCTGACCCCAGATGACCCAACAGGCATCCACCAAAAGATAAGATGTAAGAGAGAATCACTGGAAGCCTCCCACAACCAGACACCAAAGACAACGATACCGAGTGATAAATAACCTCACTGTCATTCAGCCAACCTCTGTAGCTCCCTTACTCCCAAACGAGAGTTACGACGAAAGGGCTACACAGGCTAAGGTCAACCTCATCTAAAGAAACTACCCCACAGAACAGCAGAACACAAGAGTGAAATCTGGTCGAACCAAGAAAGGACCTCATCGACAACCCAAAGATCATGCTGGCAAAACAAGCCGGTCGGCGTTGACAAGCAGCAGAGCAGGCAACCCACCTGATGACATGTAACCTGATACAGCTCCACCATGTACAGGCAGTGACTGGCTCAGTGAGTACCATGAAGTTCCCACTGAACGCAGTACATCGTCCCCAAACAGAGACCAGCGACATCAATTAATGTAATTAATGAGGGGAAACTTGTTGGGGTGGTCTTTCTGGACTTCTCAAAGGCTTTAGATCTCGTTCCGCATAATATACTTCTTAAAACATTACATGCATCAGGATGTGATGAATCATCACTTACATGGTTTCAATTCTATCTCAACGGAAGAACACAACAGGTTTCAGTCGACACAAAACTCTCAAAAGAATGTAAAATCAGTTCTGTCGTACCTCAAAGCTCAATTCTCGGGCCTCTACTTTACTCCATTTTTTCTTCAGATTTACCTTCAGTAACCCCCCAGTCTTACGCTGATCTGTATGCAGCCGTCACCACTCTTATAGCTATTGCATCCAATTTATGGAACTTCAAAACAAACTTGATGATGACTTGATTAGAACAGATTCCTGGACAAGACCAAAATGGAATGACCCTAAACCCACACAAAACAACATGTATGCTATTAAACTACCCTGCAAAGAAGACGAACTCTCTCCTCTATGAAACTCAACCTGAATTTACACAGTTATCCGATACCAAACGTTCATAGACAAACATTACTGGGTGTGCGTATTAATGACAATCTGTTTTGGACTAGTGCTGAATATGTCATTAAAAACTCAATACTCAGTTATTTATATTTAAAAAGATAAAAGCATCTCGTCTCATGGAAAACTGGAAAATGTTTCACACTGCATACCTCGCCCCACAAATAAGTTACTGTTTAAATGTCTGAGGACATTGTCCTCACAGATGTAAAGATTATGTCAATCGAATCATGAGGAGATCTGGACGTAATATCATGGATAACTATGAAATGCCTCTAAATGAAATGCTGTCCGGTTGGAACTGACTCTCTTTTAAACATGAATGTCAGTTTTAAACGGCCATATTAGTATACAAAATGTTGACATTGCAATCTCCATCCTACTTCCAATAAATTTTCTCACGCTTAGGCGATACACGACTCCGTGTATTCTCAATATAAAATATTCATCCTCCCATGGTCTACTCGGATGTGTTTCGTAAATTGTTAACTTATTATGCTACAAAGCTATGGAGCTCGCTACCTTTTTCTGTAAAAAGATTAATCAAATCGTCAGTGATTCAAAAAGCAGTTAAAACTCTATCTCAAGAACAATAAAGAGAGGGGCTGTTGAGAGAGAGAGAGAGAGAGAGAGAGAGAGAGAGAGAGAGAGAGGAAGAGATAGTTCACATTCTTCTTGTCACGATATTTTATTGTGATGGCCACTGGAAGATGGATTTTTATTGTACAAGTGTATACCATCGTTAGATAAAACAATTGAATTGAATTGAATTGAATTGAATCGAATTGAATTGAATTGAATTGAATCAACGCGAGAAAACTCAGATGTATATCCTCGACTGGGGGAATGGAACACCTAGTAACCCAGACGTTACGAATCAAACCAGCGAAAGAAGTGATTTTTCGGAGAGAGCAGTCAACGAAGAAACCGTAGAGCGGCTCTCACTGGGCGCAGGAAATCGACGCACTGAAGAAAACGTAAGCAACACCATGGGAAATCAGCGACACAACGAAAGTGACTCCGATTTAGCAGACAGGAGTCATATTTCACCAAGGCAGAATACGATATGGAAAGGGAGACTACGACAAACTCAGCTGGCTTTCCTGGACAGGGAGGCCCCATCTACGAGTACATGAAGGTTAGGCTGACGATCCACTCCAGCAAGTGATGGCAGTCAAGACGAAGATGAGCATATCTCCGATCACAATTCACAGGATGCAGTCCACCATAAAATGAAGATTGTAAGCCAGAATGTAGAGGGACTGTCATCAAAACTAAATGTGCCATGTTTTTCTCCATACGTGTTACAATTTCATGTTCTTTGTCTAGTAGAAACGTTCTTATCCAATAAGTTTGGTTTTGCTGTGCATTTGAGTGATTAGACAGTCTTCTAAACGGCTTCTGTTACATTGTCCCACCATGGCAGGCGATCTGGAGGAGCTCTTATTGCGGTCACGAAAATTCTTGACTACGATGTCGCTCAGCTGAATTGTGATAATGATGGTACAGTCATAGTTCGATTATCTAACCAGGGGCACAGACATTTAATTATTTTATGTGTATACATTCCTCCCATAGACTCTCCGTATTATGATGATAAAGCGTCATATGTAATATAGAGAAGACGAACAATTGCAGATACAGGATAGATACTCCAACGCCACAGTAATACTGTGCGAGGATTTTAACGCAAGGACAGAACATTGGAGCATGACCATTGCGGAGGACGACAGTGAAAATGAAATGTCACCGGCTGACATGGTTTGCTGTTCCTGATATAGGGAAACAATTTATCGACACTCTCAAGATCATACTGTAAATCAGTTTGGTAGGCTCTTGATTGACTTGTGCAGAATACTCCGTTTATGCATTCTAAATTGAAGCAAAGCAGGCGATGAAGATGGTATAGTCACGTACGTCTCAAGGACAGGAGAAAGTGTACTTGACTATTGTCTCGTGAGTATCGTCGACACGGATCTTGTTACCAAATTCAGAGTCAGCCAACAAGTTATGTCGGATCACATGCCTATTCAGATAAATATTGGTTCGGCAGTAGAGGCAACCGAGCGGGGAAACAAAAAAAAACTATTTCTAATCTAATGTGGGGTAGGGACAGAGTACATGACATTGCGACTGCAATGCAGTCTCCCGAGTCCAGTGCTTGTAGGAGCCAAGCCTGTGAGATGCTGATCTGGGACGCAAATTTGGCCCTACAAATGGTATTGCCATGTAAAATATTCTATGCATATAATTTACGTTCGCAGTTGATCGAGGAATCGAAAATCCCGAACGGGTAGTAAATTGTTTATGATGTGTTAAGTGTACAAATGTCCATACTACAGCTTTGATCACCATACCTATGACAACGAAAAAGCATGTACAAAGACAATATATTACAATGTGTATATTCTATGCATGCGTTGGGATGGCAGTAGAGTGACGATGCAAAATCCCTAAACGAGGAGGTGATTGTGTGCTTTTAAGTGTACAATATTGCTCATACTACAGGTCTAATTCCCTTCAGTATCACTAGAATAATAGAGAACCATGTGCAACACTCCATGCTCTGGCAGCTTCGCGAATGACGTCACGTGACACAACCACTGCTGGTCACGACCAGAGCTACTTGCCGTAGCTAAGGCGACAGCATAAACGAGGAGACTGATATAAACAGGGGCAAAGCATCGCAGTATCCCAGCACTTTCCTGAAACTTCACAGCACTTTCATGACTGGCTACCAGTTCTGGCATTTTCCCTGTAGTTATTTTGTTGCTATTGTGTTGATTAACCTCTGCAATGGAGGAGTCCAAGTATTTCATTTCAATTCTTTCATGTATTTCCTTCATCATCATCATCATCACCATCATCATCATCATCATCATCATCATCATCATCATCATCATCATCATCATCATCATCATCATCATCATCATCATCATCATCATCATCATCATCATTATCATCGTCGTCGTCGTCGTCGTCATCATCATCACCTCTGTCTCTGTTCTCTGTCCTCGGTCCTCTCTCTCTCTCTCTCTCTCTCTCTCTCTCTCTCTCTCTCTCTCTCTCTCTCTCTCTCTCTCTCTCTCTCTCTCTCACTCTCTCTCTCGCTCTCTCTCTCTCTCTCTCTCTCTCTCTCTCTCTCTCTTTCTCTCTCTCTCTCTTTGTTTCTCTCTCTCTCGCTGTCTTTATCTCTCTCTCTCTCTCGCTTGCTGTCTTTATCTCTCTCTCTCTCTCTCTCTCTCTCTCTCTCTCTCTCTCTCTGTGTGTGTGTGTGTGTGTGTGCGCGCGCGTGTCTCTCTCTATGTTTCTCTCTCTTGCTGTGTGTGTCTCTCTCTGTCTTTCTATCTGTGTCTCTTTCTGTGTGTGTCACTCTGTCTGTCTCTCTATCCGTCTCTCTATCTGTCTCTCTTTATGTCTCTCTCTCTGTC
>JAWQFJ010002797.1:266092-273458 GCA_034096865.1 Theodoxus fluviatilis
TTTTATCAATGATGGCTGATCTCCATTTGTCATTCGCTTCACTGACACCTTTTCTTGGAATTTCAACAAAAGAAAGTCCCCTGCATGCCACTGATGATACCTTACAATCACCAACACAACACTTGGTTCCATCTGAAGTACAGTTCGCCCTCCTTGATATTGGTGTAGGAACCACGGCAGCTCTTGTATCACTGTCATTAATGTCACTCATTTTGCAACACACTGTGGTTGACTCTGGAAGTAACTAGGCGTTTCAGAAATGGCTGACAACAAAACTAAAGACAGGTTTACAAACTAAACACATTTTCCCACCGACATGCGGAGAAAAATTTCAGATGGCTAAAACTAAGACACAAAAATCGTGATTTTTGCCACGTGTTTACACTAACAAAGGCATCGACCATTGAAAGCGGAGCAACCGGAAGTGAAATCAACAATCAGTTGAAAACAAGGCCATCGGCGAACTTATTTCTCTACATGCCACAGTCAGCAATCCATTCTTATTGGATCCATGGTATCACTAACACGCGTCTAAATGCACGGCGTCATCATGTCATCTGTCATCCTTCCTGCGGAAGTGAATCCAAGAGAACGTAACTCTTCGAGTAATCACTACGGAAAGAATTCCCCAGCCAGGCGCCAAGTAATAATGTAAATATGGGACGGATAAATACCACTTTTATAATATAATTTGGGCAAAGTGTGCATATGTCAGAAACGTCGTTTTCTATTTTAAACATTCCTATCATGAGCGTAACTCCAATACTGGGTTCAAGTTGCGGAAGTAGGAAAACGTCGTACGGACACACGGTCTGCGCTTTTTAGATGTATAACTTACACAGAAATAACTAACTTTCTTTTTTCTTTCAATTGAATGTGCGTTTAATAATAATTGAAACATTAGTATTTTTAAGCGCCACACCAAAATATAGTGATACACAAGAAGCCGCGCGAAAATCAACGAGAGCGATTTAACTCCGATCTCAGAGCGCCTAACTTCCGGAGAAAGGATTACGGATGACATGATGACGCCCTGCATTTAGACGCGTGTGTGGAAAGCTTTCCACAACCAGAACTGTCAGTCGCAGATTAAATCCAAAAACTTCAGGTGTACTTTTATCTTGGTTTATTTATATACTTCAGACACCAACGATTTATCCCCGGAGACGTCTTCATCATGGTAAAACCTAGCAGACCCCCTGCGGGTTTGGGGTAAGAATTGACCCACCGTGTCTCCTACACGATTCGTAAGAAGCAAATAACTAGGGACACCGTGACTTGTATTGCGTTTACTCTAAACTGCTCTAGTGGTTTTCGTGCTTAGTGGCCTTATATAGCCTTCAAAGGCTGATAGGCCGTAAAACACCATCCATCCATCCATCCATCCATCCATCCATCCATCCATCCATCCATCCATCCATCCATCCATCCATCCATCCATCCATCCATCCATCCATCCATCCATCCATCCATCCATCCATCCATCCATCAGACACAACAGACGGAGAGGGTCAGTTTAAATAATCGAAGGATAGAAACAACTCAACGTATATATGTACGTTGTGCGTGCTTGCGTGTGTGCGTGCATGCATGCTTGCGTGTGTGTGTGTGTGTGTGTGTGTGTGTGTGTGTGTGTGTGGATGAGAGGTGCTGGGAGGTAATGTGTTGGAGATGGTGAAGCTGATAATTGCTAGGAAGTGTGATGCTATTAACGATATGCCATAGTTACATACCTGTGCAGTCCAAAACTATGGCCATAGCACAATTTCCAATCTAAATAATATATTTGTTCAGTTTAATGACCATCAGCATCAAGAAGACTGAAGTCATGGGTCAGGATGTCAGTACCGCTCCCAGCATCTCCATCGGCGATCACACCCTTATGGTGGTGGAAAAGTTTACATACCTGGGCTCCACCATCTCAAGCAACTTGTCTCTGGACGCCGAACTAAGCAAGCGCATTGGCAAAGCCGCAACATCACTGGCCCGCCTCGGAAAGCGTGTCTGGAACAACTCCATGCTGACGACAAACACCAAGATGAAAGTCTACCAGGCCTGTGTTCTCAGCACGCTCCTTTACGGAAGCGAAGCGTGGACCCTGTATTCCCGCCAAGAACGCCGGCTCAACACCTTTCACATGCGTTGCCTCAGAAGGATCCTGGGCATCAGCTGGCATGACCGCATCCCCAACAAGGACGTACTGGCGCAAGCAGGTATTCCCAGCATGTTCGCCATGCTCAGCCAGAGACGACTTAGATGGCTGGGTCACGTCAGCAGGATGGATGACGGCCGAATACCCAAAGATGTGCTGTACTGCGAGCTCGCCACGGGATCCAGACCTGCAGGAAGACCTCTCCTCCGCTACAAGGACGTTTGTAAACGTGATATGACGGCGGGAGGCATCAACCCAGCAGACTGGGAAACGGTGGCCGCTGACCGCAACAGCTGGAGACACGCCGTCAAGACTGGCATCCAGGCCAGCGAGAGGAGGAGACGGGAGCAGTGGGAGGAGAGGAGAGAACGCAGACGACAGAGGATAGCGTCGGCATCCACAGAGCCACGCCAAGACTTCACTTGCGACAAGTGCAACAGAGCATGCGGCTCAAGGATCGGGCTCTACAGCCACAGAGTACGCTGCCTCTCAACCCCGGACTGACCAAACCTGGCGCACACCCCCATAGTCTCACGAGACTGACGGATGCCAACAAAAAAATGTAAATTCATTATCTGTGGACACGGGAAAGGGGCATTAACCAGTGAGCGGGAGGGTGGAAGGGTGGGTGGGGAGTGGGTGTGGGTGGAAAGTGAATGGAGTGCGTACGAAAGGAATTACCTCTCCCATATTGCAAATTAGTATATTGTATATCAGATAATGCTGTAAATAAGCTCAGTTGTCCAGAAGTCTCTCTACGCAATCTTGTTCGCTGACCTTGTTGTCTGCATAAGTTGCCAATATAATGTATTCATCATGTACACTTATTTTACCGCCTAAGATGAATAAAGTCATTTTGATATGTATGTATATACGATCGCACACAAATACACATCTCCAACAATAGTCCGGCACTATACCGTTTAAAACTTTCCTCAACCGGGGGCCGTATGGAAGAAAATGTAATAGAGTAATTTATTCCTGAATAGCTGTATTCAAGAATAAAGTGCCAGTGATTTGTATGCAGTAAAACTGAATAACATTATTCTGGCCGTATTCCTACGAAAAAAATTTTCGGTCAGTTCAATCCAGAATAATGTTCGAGTAATCTATTCTGAATGGCGACATTTGTTTTGTGTCGACTGTATCGAACGAAATCGAATATTTCCAAACCAAAGCCACCCATTCCACAGATATGATGACGTGGGATTGTATTTGAAGTTCAGATTCAGGAGAGAGGACATCATCAACATGACTGATGAAATATGCAATGACCTGCAACTCGTCAACCCACACGGAGCTTTGCCACCACTACTGCAAGTCATGACAGCTCTGCGGTTCTGCGCGAGTCGATCGTTCTAGGACGTTTGTGGCGAACTGATCGGCATTCACCAGTCTACTGCGAGTCGGACAATCAGCAGAGTAACTGATGCACTCATGAAACAAGGTCCTGTCTGGGTCCTACTACCAACACTGGAAGAGGCTGTGAAGATGAAGAGACTCTTTTTTCAGCAGAATGGCTTTCCATATGCGATTGGAGCTACTGACGGCATCCAGATTAGAATTCAAGCTCCTTCTGTACAAGAACACGAGTTTGTCAATCGTGCACAGTGCAGGGACTTCAGGCGCGGATCAGTTTTTTTTTTTTTTTTTTTTTGGGGGGGGGGGGTTTCCAAACTTTTTTAAGAGGGGGGGGGGGGTGTTGTTTAAGGGCTCAACCGAAACGTGATAGCGGGGGGGGGGGGGGGGGTGTTTTAGTGCTCAACCGAAACGTGAAAGCGGGGGGGGGGGGGGGGGCGTATGACGACCCTATAGAAGCGCTTCGAGCTCAGCCGAAACGTGAGAGCGGGGGGGGGGGGGGGATTTTCACTGCAAAATATTCCAATCTGACACACTCTGATAGTGATCATTACCACTTTCAGGCAGCACATTTTGTTACTAATAAACATAGTTTTTTTTAAGTTTTTTTTCTTCTTTTTAATTTTTAATTTTTAATTTTTCTGTTCGGGGGGGTTGTTTCCTGAACCCCCCCCCCCCCCCCCCCCCCCCTCGTCCGCCTCTGGACCTTCTCTTGAATCCAGTTAGATTTCCTCGATCTTTTGTGGTGCACTTCCATGATCGCTTAACAAATTCATATAACGCTATGAGAGCTCGGCGGGCAGTACGTTCTCGACGTATACGCATGCGGGAGTTGTGGGAAATTCCCATAGGATCCTCTAATAGCTATTCCCTGAGAAAGTGTGCTTCCTGCATAGCGAATAATATTTGAAAATAGAGAAGGAATGGCTATTCCTATTCTTGGGTTATTCGGAAATAAATCTATTCCATTTTTCTTGCATACGGCCCCAGAATTGTCAGTCGTAGATTGAATTAAAAAAAACTCCCGGTATACTTTCTTCTTAATTTATTTCTTCACTTCAGAAGTCACCGATTCGCCCCCGCAGAAGGCTTCATCAGGACCAGACACAGCAGACGGAGAGGGTACGTTTAATATGTGAATTTCGGATGTCTTTGAGTGAAGCGAATATTGTGTAAATGCATGCGTGCGTGCGTGCGTGCGTGCGTGCGTGCATGCATGCATGTATGTATGCATTTATGAATACTTCAAGCAGCAGAGATTTAGTGCATGGAAAAGGAAAGAATCTCAGGGCCGGATACCTAGAATTGAGAGTGTCAACCACCAACTCTCTTGTGTTCACCTGATCAACATGCACCTGAGTGACAGTGTGGTAAAGTTTGTCATCAAGGCCAAGCTGCAGCTGCTGGAGTGGGATAGTCTCATGCACCTGTACTATCCAGCCACATTTAGCAAGAAATGCAAAAGTGCTCCTTCCAATCTGAGACAGTGAGCCACATCCTCAATTATTGTAAAAAGAGCAAGAAGCTGATTCAATCCAGACACAACAAACTGATGAACATCATTGCACAATATCTGCCTGCATACAGTGATGACATTAAGTTGTGTCCTGAAAGACCAAATAGTGAATCAGAGCTATTTGCAGCAAGAAAACAACAGTAGCTGCTTGAACATTCAACACAGAAGGTTAGATGCTTGCTTCATAGACTACTCCAGGAGATTGTGCTACTTTGTAGAAATAGCAGTGCCATTTGACCCTTTCATAGACACATGCTATGAGGCAAAATCCCTAATTACTTCCCCCTGTGCAAGCAGATCCAAGAGATCGGGAATGACTGTAAGATCATTGTGTTGGTTGTGGAGTCCCTGAAAAGTGTACACTCAAGATTTTGCAGTGCAGTGAAACTAATCGAAATGAGCTCACAGAGATCAAAAGCCATAGCCTGGTATTGTACTGTCAGTTTCCGTCATTGGGTCTCTCATCATTTGTAAGAAGAGATGTAGAGATGATATGCCAGGCCAATGCCCAACAAAATAGTGTGAAATGAGACATGCCATACAGTTAAAGGGAGACAAAAATATTTTCCCTCGGACTGACTGATTGCTACGGATTCCTTGGATGGGTTGCACACACATGCTATATTTGCCACACTTGTTCAACAGGCCTAAATTAACCGGTCGACTCTTGAACAACTTGGTACGGCGACCGGTAGATACCACGCCACGGCGACGTTGCGCCTGTATAACCAAAATGGCTGCCTTCGGGGAAAGGAAAAAAGTCGACCTCACAAATATGCGCCGTCGCACGCATTTCGGCCTGTGATTATTACCCAGCCTATGCGAGACGATGCAAGAAGTTAGGCTGATACTGTTATTTTATTAATTTAAGAATAACTGCTCTGAAATAATTACCGGGCAAGATGTGAGCAAGCATTTCTATGACAGACGTTGCCAAAATTTCAAGGGAGACAACTCTTGTATCTTACATTAGCCATTAGTTTGTTGTGTAACCTCCCTTGAAGTGAGCATCGAGAAATTCTTGCTACACCAAGTCAGCACTGTCGTTTTGACCTAAATTTCGATTCGAACGATGCCGACCCTTCATGCACAGCTGCAGCTTATCGTATTTTATCAGCTTCCACAAGGACGAGCAGTCTGCAGCTGCTGGTTTACTCATTTGGTTGAGAGGCGCAATCCGCGACGATAAGAAGGCATCGCGGAAACCATCTTGGCTACCGTTCGGTCATAACGAGTCGTTCAAGAGTGCACATTGGGGGCTCGTCTACCTTTCGACGAACGGTGGGTCGTCTTGAACGCAGGGCTGGATAGGTACATTCCTTGATCCGCATTGAAAAAAAAAGAAAATTACTTAACAAGGGTGGGGGATAAATATTTAATCCACGTATTATTGTTTTGTTTTGAGCTATTTATAAACTTTGAACTTATGCATTTGGAATTTTTGTGTGTTTGGTTTGTGTGTGTGTGTGTGTGTGTGTGTGTGTGTGTGTGTGTGTGTGTGCCCGCGAGTCCATGTGTGTGTGTTAGCGTATCTGTGCGTGTCTGTGTCTGCGTGCGTGCTTGTGTGTGTGCGCGTATGTGGTCATGTGTCTGTGTGCCTGTGTGTGTGTCTGTGTGCGTGCAAATATATATATATATGTGTGTGTGTGTGTGTGTGTGTGTGTGTGTGTGTGTGTGTGAGTTTGTGTTTGTGTTTGTATGTGATTGTCTGTTTGGAAGGGGGAGGGGGATGTGGGCATGCGCACACGTGTGTGCAAGTGTTCATGTGTGAAGGTGCGCATGTGCATTTGATCACACGTGTACACGCACACAATGTTCATAGCTTTCTTTCTTTTTGTGTATGTGTGTGTGTGTGTGTGTGTGTGTGTGTGTGTGTGTGTGTGTGTGTGTGTGTGTGTGGTGTGTGTGTGTGTGTGGTGTGTGTGTGGTTTGTGTGTGTGTGTGTGTTTGTGTGTGTGTTTGTGTGTGTGTGTGTGTGTGTGTGTGTGTTCGTGTTCATATAGGCATCTATTAGACATAAAAGCAGGAATAAGGCTTTTTGGCAGATTTGATTCTAAAATGTCCCATTGATGCATGTGCAATGCTGATACCTCTCATACTGTGTTGGTTACCGTGACAGTGACAGTAGCGTGAAGCTTGTCTGAATCAGGAGTTTCTGGAGATGAGGAATGTATACCCTACATGAAGATCCGCAGTAGTGACTTGTGCATAGTATTGGTGCATAGTATTCGTGAGTGTCGTTGGTGCAGCGGGGTTTCTTGGATTGTTTTTCAAAACATTTGTCGGTTATTCACATTGTTGACTGCTTCCTGTACTGGAGTAAGCTGTTGAAAGCATGT
>JAWQFJ010002799.1:10000-30000 GCA_034096865.1 Theodoxus fluviatilis
GAGGTACGCACAGAACGTGTGAGTGACACTTATTGATTGCCTGACAGCATCGTTCCTCTCCCTTGAACAAAAAATCTTGGACTATTTCGGATCAGGCTCAGCCACGGCTTAGACGATGCCTGTCATTTGCCAGTCCTGACAGCAGGGACGATTTCAGATCGTGGGAGTTGTTTTGTGCATGAATTGGAAATGGATTCAGATCGTAGGAGTCGATTTGTAAATGAAGGATGGCTCGCTTTGCTCGATGAAGCGTGAGTGATTGTTGAATATGGCACCATTCTCACGATGAATGTCTATGTCATTATGAAAGAACGGTCCATGTGTTAGTTTGTCGTTAGTTTGGACAAAATGTTTGTAACATCGTCTGTGGAAGTTGGGAACTGCGTAGAAGCGAAACGATTGCTGCAATTCCAGGCAGTTCTACACGTTTGTGACGCTTTTTGAGATATGTTCCAGTAGTATTCCTACGTTTTATGGTGAATAAGCCGCCATTGCTATTCCCCGTGATTGTGTGTATCAAGTATGGGTTTGAAGTAAATTATCTCATTAAAAACTTACGTTCTCCGGTCAGTTGGTTTCACAGTCTTTTCGACTTGCCTGTCAATATAACGTTTCCACATTTCGAATCCACGATACTCCCTATTTCATTGCTACAAGAACTATAATTCCTGCGTCCTTTTCAACTTTATTCTGAATGGGTTGAACTCAATAGATTCCTGATTCATTGTTGGTGTGACCTTGGTGAAAGATTTGCACAGCACTTTCCTTTTCGTAGTTCTGTTGTGGGTAGATCGCAAATAGAGAACGTCATCTGATTTGATAGCTAAACTCTGAGTGTATGAAAAGATGAATGATTGCAATTTTCCATCACATTCCTGAACAAACAGACTTTTCGAGCAGCTATCGTCAGCTCATCGTCGTTTGTGTTTTTTTCACTTTGCTAAGAAGATGATAGAAGTTTGATAATCAGTCGCAGGTTTTTTGAGAGTATAAGCTGACTTTGCCAGACGTAAAGTTACACTGGCGTCGCCTTTCACTTGGAGAGGGGATCACATTCACACAGCTGAGTGTAACACAGGCACGGAGGGTAAACTTCAAGTGTTCTTTCCCAAGGTAAGCTTGAAAACCATTAGCTTGAAAAGTTGAACCAAATATCCTTCAGATATCAAGTTTTTGCAGCTCTTGGTTCCGACCTGAAGAAAATATTCCGCCTCCTGAGGAGTTCTAAGGCACCAACACGTGTCGATTCTACAACGATGGGCTCTCTTAATCGATATGAAATCCTGGAAATTAGCAGAATTTTATTTTTTTCTCCTCCCGTGGCTCGAATCGAGGGAATCGGATTGACACAATTGTTCCGTGGATTATCTTCAACCCGCACTTTGATTTGGAGCACTTCAAAAGTATTGGATTACGTCCGAAGATGCTTTCCAATCGAGTCTTCAAACAGTTTTTCCCGTGCGCGATTCCATTGGATTTTGTCGTGCTCCCTCGCTACTTCTGGAATGGAAATCGACATTAGCGGCCCACAATTTCAGGACAGACGCAAACTTTTTCCAAGTTTCTGCAATCCCGAAATCGAAATGGGTTCTTGGATGCCGTCGGTCATCACTCCCGGAACAGGAGTCCTGGTGGAAATTCCCAGTCGGATTGCTCAGGCCGCCTGGCCGTTATTACTTGCATATACGAGGCACTGAGTGGCGATTTCGATCAAATATTCATGATTGCTGTCTTCCCCTCTCTCCTATGCAGTCCATCCAGGAAAATGAAACTCCGCATGGCTGATCCACCCTGACCGTCATTCTCTCTGAAGTCTCGACCCAGTTATGTCGTACATTATTACTGTTTTACACATGGTGTCTTTCGAGATCCACAAACATGTCACTTCATTCCCGACACGAGGGTAGCGCGACGAAATGAGCAGAGGTCCGTGGTTCTAGGAGTCACGGCAGAAGTCAACAACTGGCCCAGCAAGTGAGGTAACACTGCGACCAACGCCCTGTCGTCCTGAGGGCGATCTTCCAACTGTTCCCTGATTCGACTCTGTGATCCTGGCGGCAGGCACGTCAGAGCGTCCGAAGACTTTGACCTCTTCCAGTGAAAAAAGCAGCTTCAAACTTGAGAAATCCTCTCAGCACGCACACCGCAGGACAAACGGACAGGTTTCGCTTCACGAGTGACTGACGTAAGTTGACGTCGTTTCCAAGGTAACCCTGACGTCCGCCCCTCTCTCCCTCCTCCTCTTCTTTGTCTATCGCCTTGTGAGTCCACGAGGGAAGCAAAGAGAGAGGCAGCAGGGGTGGCAGGCCACGGGTCAGGGCACCTGCCTCGCCACTCTCCCACTTTGGCACCGCGAGTCTGTGAGTCTGCGACTGCCAGCAGGCCGTGGCAGTGGCGGCCTGTATCCACGACGCCGCGCGAGAACTGGACGCTATTGACTCCCGCCCGACTGCATTACGCCGCCAGACCACGTGACTAGGAGCGCCGTCTCCAGACGTTTCCCGCGCCGCTCCGTGTGCCGTTTTCCCGCCATCGGCCCCGCCCCTCCCCTAGATCACGTGACTCCTTGCTTTCCCGCCCCAGTGTTTTGGTCGGCAGTCTGACCCTTCCTGGTAGTGCTCAGATTGTTTGGGCTACATCTCTGTGCACTTTGGTGCAAATAGGTTATGCGGTGTGTGTGCCTGTTCACGTCCGACCGTACGAGCTGGTGTGTGTGTGTGTGTGCGCGCGCGCGCGCGCGCGTGAGTGCGCGTGTGTGTGTGAACCTATTTGTACAAAAGTGTGAAGGGAGGGAGGGAGGGAGGGAGGGAGGGAGAGAAATGGGGGAAGAGAGGAGAAAAAAGAAGAGTAGTACTAAGAGGATGAAGAGAAGAAGGACGATAATAATGACAAGTACGGAAACGACGGCAAAGGACAGGGTGACGAGATAGAGGAAGTTTTTCGAGGACCAGGACGAGAAGGACAAAGACGAAGACAGAGTTGGGATGAGGGGAAGGAACGTTTATCATTCACCTAAATAGACATTTAGACTTTTAAATCTAAAGTCAACGACAGTGCCGGGCCTCGGTAAGTGATAACTGCCACTTATAAAAATATACACTTTCCCCATTCCTCTCCTTTAAGCAAGGCTTGTCACAGACCACACAAGAAGTGAGGATGATCTTAATTGAAATCATCAAACCAGAACTACCTAATTTACATATGATCCACGGCACTACCGCGCAAGGTTCCCATCGACCAGAGTAATTAACCTCTCGCAGCACCGCCCACCGCGCTCATCGCCAGCCAATCGGCGCGCGTGTACTTGTCATGCAGTTCATCGCCAGCCAATCCGAGCATGTGTACTTGTCATGCAGTTCATCGCCAGCCAATCCGAGCATGTGTACTTGTCATGCAGTTCATCGCCAGCCAATCCGAGCATGTGTACTTGTCATGCAGTTCATCGCCAGCCAATTGGCGAAGAGTGTACTTGTCAGCATTGCAGGCAGTTTCCACGTGGCAGCAGTTTCTAAGACTAGCGGACTCGTGTTGAAAAAACAAACAGTACTTTCGCTCCGGGGAGAAAAACACCGCAGTGGTCATAACGTGAGCGTGGTGAGAGGGTAGGGGGTGGGGGGTGGAGGTGAGCGTGGAGGTGGGGGTGGGGGTGGGGGTGGGGGTGGGGGGTGAGGGTGGGGGTAGTTTGGACCTTCAGTGATCGTCGTAGGAAAAAGTTCATGACTGCAGCTTTCAACAGTTTTCAATATCTCAGTAAAACTGTTTGTCTCAGATTCGGCTGTGGGCGGAAGGATGCGAGAAACTGTTTGTAATGAGAAACACCTATAACATGTAAGTGATGCAGTTACAGCAAGTTTGACGATCACGCTTTAAGCGTGCTTTGCCGCAGCGAAAACAGTGAATTGATGCTCTTTAGTTAGATGTGCATGTACGATCATTCATTTGAACTTTAAAATGCCGTTATTTCTTTCAGATACAATGTAACAAAGTCTTATTAAAAACTTAGCACAATTATGTGTGGTATTTATATATTTGTATGAAAGTTGGGGGTCGCGGAGAGGGTGTTGGAGTACCTTCAGACACCATATATTGGCTAACACTTTCCCCCCTCCCTCTCCCTCTCAGCCCCAACCCGCCACCCCCCACCCTTTCCCCTCCCCCTTACCACACCAGATTCCTCCGACAGCTTTCATTGTTCATGCACAGAGCCGCCTTTCTGGCCGGGACCAGAATGCGCAGACCCCTAGTTAACAGCGGGTAAACAATTAAAAAAAACTTATGCGCGGGGGACCGCGGGAGGTCAGGTCAAGTGTGCATCTTTCTCCCCGTGCCTCCGTCTTTAATCGCGGAAAAAAAGGAAAGCGTTTTCCTCGCTGAAAAGGCTCTTTGGCTTCTCTTTTTCGGCAGCGGAGAAACCTCGGCGTAAAGGAGGGTTTTTCTTCTGACATTTCAACAAGCCCGCGCCTAACCTTGCCTCGAGTGCCCGGTCGATGATGTTGACTCGACAGTACAGCTCGCGGCTCTGTGAAAAGCATTCCATCAATTTGTTCTGCACTCCAAGATCATCTATCACTCAGCCCCGTAGAGGGCTTTTCAATTCCTCATTGACTGCGTCCCTTGGCGCTGTTCTCTCCCCTTGCTTCTGCATTTGCCCTGTAGGTGACGCCACTTGACTTGGATGGCGGGAGACGCGCGACAGACGCTGGAGGTGAAGACACTCGTATCATGTGTCCTCCGACAAGGCACGGTCAGACGGAAGCGGAAAAAAATCCAAGGACGGACGTTGTGGAGGTACTTAGGTCAGAGACCAAATGCCTTGACATTAGATACCACTGAAGTATTTGGTATTTAAATGAGTGTTGTTTTCAAGAAATTGAACGAAAACTCCCATTTCTACACTATTAAAAAACACAAAATAGAGGCTTTTCGATATTAAGCGATATGAAATAATATCAATTGAACAAAAGCATTGCTTTTCATCAAAAGATGTGTTTTAGTGGCCCAAACGGTGATTCTTTTTCTCCTGTCCCAATAAAATGACTCATCAGTAGTCACACCAAGTTTACGTCTGTACTTCATACTGGGCCGACACTTCTCGTATCGAATTGCAGAAAACGCATCGAGGGAGCGCCGTGCAGCAATAAAACAACAAACAACGCAAAACGCAGCACTTCACAGACGGCGAGCCAATTTCCTGTTCCACTCTTTCTCCATTGAATCATCTGTGCAACTTCGCCCGGAGCTTCTTTGCTCGGGACGGGATCGCTGACACCAAGGCCGAGCGTGTGACCGGGCCTTTGCCTCGCCATCACCATCGAGCGCTCCGCAAATAGACTGGACTCGGCACCAAGGGGAGGCTACTCTCCAAGCACTTGACAGCGGAACACAGGCTCGGCGCTGGAGGCACCCCTAGAAGGGCGTGTTGAACCCAGCCTCCAGGGCTGCCCACGCTGGCCCTGCCGAGAGAGGGCGCCACCCAGCGCGTCTTTGAACGTGGGCGAGCTCTGTCGGGGATGCCGCCATAACGCTCCATGGCGTAGTCTTCATGCGATGCCGCTGATGAGGAGAATGTCAATGAGAGGCGGACAGAGAAGTCTGAAAGCCATTACGAGGCCAAGAATCGTCTGCCAGATTTTCAAAGCCCGATGGCGGTCCTGCAGTCTCGGACGGCACAAAAAAACACCTCACAGGCGGTTCCATGGAAAACTCGCACAGCTGATGGGGCTCTCAATTCCTGCCATGAGCGGCTGCGGCGGATTTCTGATGGATGGATCAAAGGTCATGTTTCATTACAAGATGGGTTTGCAGTTCGTGGCAAGATTGAAAGTCGGACCAAATCATACTGTCACATTTATCGCGTCCATCGCCAAGGTCCATGCCATGAGTTACCCTTGTCACTCGTCTTAGACTTTGAAATCGCTGCGTATCTTTTGGGAAGGCCATGAGGTTTTGCTGGAAAGCCCGGGAAAATTTGAATTGGTGCGTTTCGCGCAGCGATCTAAGCTGTATGAATAATCACGAGCTCTCCCTCAATTGATCGCCTGGGAGCGTGCATGTACAGCCTTGGTGGAAGTGTACCTCCTGCACGCAACTCACGGATCATGAGCCCCTTTTGGTTTGGAAATTTTGAACATGATCTATTGGCTAAGAATGAAAAGGACAAAGGTATCATCCCAGATGACTATTGCATTGCAAGATGTATATCCTCCTAGCTGTATCCATCTTACAGAAGTAAGACACAACCCCTTAGGCATACTAACCCTTTTCTCCCCCACACTCTCCCCCTCCTCCCTCCCAATTCTCCTTCCTTTCAGTCTAACCCGAGACTAAAACCACCGAAATGCGACCCATGGCCACTCACTCCTCACGCCGTGCTTGGAATAAAAGACGCTAGATTTCTTGGAAGCTGACTGTCTTCCTCCTGAGGAGACCTCGAGGCCTCGCAATCCAGGACAAACACCGGCATCCCTATATACACCGAGACGAGAAAAAAGACTTTCTTCATCGCAGACAGCGTCCCTGCACAAAGACAGGAAATCCTGGCACCCCAGACAGTCTCCCTGACACAGAGGCAAGGAATCTCGGCACCCAGACCTCTCTGAAGGGGACAGGGACTGGAACAGGGGAGGTAGACCCCGGGGGCGGGGATTCGTGAGGGCCAAGGCAGGCGCTGGAAGACCTCTGCCATACCAGGCCTATCTCCGAGGGCGCAATCCCAGCAAGGCATGGCTCATCACGTCCTCAGCGTCTTACTGCCCAGCGATCCCGGGATGGCAGGCAGACCATAATATTGACACTGAGCTGCGCCCCGGGCCTCGGGAAAGAAAAGACACTGTGTTTTGATTTCCCAAGACACGGGACGTGACCAGGGTGGGGGAATCCAGACCGAACTGGAGACCGTCTGGGTAGATTGTGGTATTTGGACAGTATGTAGTGATGGCGCATGAGTCCAATCGAATGAGAGTTTACCAGGCCCTTGGGGTCTCACTCATTCGACAATCGCTTTGATAAAGACAGCGGTACCATGCTGAGTTGTGCATGAGTTGACAACGCGTGGTTGTTTGCTGTGTTTATATAACGTATTCGTACTGATGAAAAGAACATTTCATTGATAATTTTGTTTCTCGTGTCCCAACTATAACAGTTCGTCACAGGAAACTGCAAGTGTGTCATTTACATTTTAAAAACTATTGATATGAATAGATCATTTTGTTTTTCTCCAGAATAAGATCCATGGCAGCATAACTTACTCCTTTAGGGCATGCGTGCATGAGTCAACATGGTCATTTTATCTTAATGACGAAAACAGTGCCCTACATAGTTTTCTTCCAGTGTGAAGGAGACCATGATATGTGATGTAAACACACAAAGCATTTACATACACAAAAGGTCCAAACCTTCACATTTATCGTCAAATGTTTGAATAGATCAATATTTAATGACCCTTTTGAAGTTCTTACCCTCTTAACAAATAGTCTTGGCTAACGTGATGGAACACATTAAACTTTGTTTTGGTCAATCACGACACTTGATCGATCTACGCCGGAGCGCCTGTTTTGGGAACAGTTTTTGCACTGTCGCATTCATGGCACGCTCTCGCTCTTTCACCATGAGAGAAAATGCACACCGTATGCCAGACCAAAGCCCTAATGCGCATGTCTGAAAGCGGCGAAGCAACTACCAGTACCCCCTCTCGGAGGCCGGCTGATCAATGCAGCGACGAAGCGAGAACGTTTTACGTACAGAAACGTGTTCCTGTTTGCCTCGGAGAGCTCTGCTTGACACGCACTTCCGTCAGAAGATGTTAGACGTCGACATACAGGAAAGGCTTCTCAACGTCGGCACTGTGCGGGCGATTCTCATGTATCGATTCTGGCGGGGCCTTTCATCCTGGAGGAAGTGTCTGCGATAAAATTCTTTCTCTGCGGCGCTTTCCTGCTTGTTTTTGTCTCTGTCACTGCCAAGGGTTCGTCCCCTAATGGCGCCATCATGGACTCGGAGATTAAGTGCTGACGGATTACTGCAAGAAGATGGTGATTTTTGCTTTAAACTGCACACTCAAAATGGCGGGCATTCTTATTTTCAGAGACATGATGTGTGCCTCCAGGACAAACTGTGAGTGTGAGTGTGCGCATTCTTTGATCTGTGATTTGTCTGAATGGCAGAATGTTCTCGCTATCAAGAACAAGAAAGACGACATATTAAAGTCATAACCATAAATATATTTCCCATTATTCCTGTTTCGGAATGGTTATGCTGTATCAGACCAGATTTATGTGTGCATTTATTCAGCAGGTAAGCATTGTATTATCGATTTCCACAAAGTTAGGGTCGAAACGACAGAGAGTAATTAAAGTCAGTGTTTAAGCTTGAAAGCAGCACTTGCTATGGTGCGTTTGAAACAAGATGTGTAATTAAACATCATTCAAGAAGTAGCAAAAAAGGATATCGGCAATTTCCACATATTCTACCTCTATTTCTGCCTGTATAAAACACTTCATTCGTGGATTTATACGAATCTTTAGTGAAGAAAAAGAACTGTTCGAAAAAAAAATTACGAAAGGTCATTCCAGCAAAGGTGTCTGCATTTTCTCCTATGTGTCAATCGCTGTTCGTAGATATCAAAATTAAATGTCTTCAAAACATTCTTACTTGCACTTCAAACCAGATTCGTTTCTTTTCTTGCCCAAACACAAGTTGAATTTCACCGATAACCGGAAGCAAAACATGCGTGATCACCGTAAGGAAGGGTTGGCCTCTTAGCTCAGTGAGCGATCGAGCGCCAGCAGCGATCCAATTCTTAATCAGTCTTCCCTGGCTCTCCCAAGCTTGAATCCGTGTGGCCATGTAACTTCCCAATCCTTAGTCACGACGTCACAGCAGGAAAGCGCGGCAGCGAAAATCCATGAGGCTCAATACATTTCCTTGCCAAATGCTTGGGCAACAGATCACGCTGACGTTTTTCTACTTCGTCTCTCCTTCCTCAATTTTTTCTGCCTTCTTTGTCTTCCCAGTTATCGTTTTTGCAGTCCTCGTTGACAAAGAAAAATGAGCAATCACGAGCAGTAAAGCAGCGACAGGCCCAGAGTCAACACAGCCGCACATGAGAACAGACACGGAAACAGGCAAACGAGCGAGAGGACATTCCATCGTTCTCATGAAGTATTAATGGGGCCTGTGGAAAAACTGAGTCATCAACAGAACGCATGGAATTAGACAATGAAATGACTTTTGTAAATGTACGTTTCAATCCATTAAGAACCCCACACTAATTAAGGTGAGATTTGTTTTATCATAATTGACCACTTGTTTCAATCAGTAACGAGTAGATGAGACGAACAATCCATGACGAAGCATGCTTGAGGAGGAGATGTAGATGATAATGAGTGTGGGAAACTATTATATACGAGGCTGAGTTAAACCTCGTTTCTGAGCTTGTCACTCCCAAATGGGGTCCTAGTTTCCATGCATTCATTTCGTAATGAGAATGTAGATCTCTAAGTGAAATTCCTCTGATGCTTGTCTGGACGCAATAAGAAAGACACTGTAGACTCTACTCATGACGGAGATCGATTCTGTGCGGATATGGCATGTTCGGAAATAGTTTAGTCCATCATTATTCCACCCACAATAACTCCCATAAGCTTTCGGCAGCCCTTTGTTTAGATTTTGGACTTGACCTCGAATGGATGGATGGATGGATGAATAGATGGATGGACGGACGGATGGTTGGGTGGATGGATGGATGGATGGACGAACGGACGAACGGACGGACGGACAGTTGAATGGATAGATGGATGGATGGATGGATGGATGGATGGATGGATGGATGGATGGATGGATGGATGGATGGATGGATGGATGGATGGATGGATGGATGGATGGATGGATGGATGGATGGATGGATGGATGGATGGATGGATGGATGGATGGATGGATGGATGGATGGATGGATGGATGGATGGATGGATGGATGGATGGATGGATGGATGGATGGATGGATGGATGGATGGATGGATGGATGGATGGATGGATGGATGGATGGATGGATGGATGGATGGATGGATGGATGGATGGATGGATGGATGGATGCCTGGAGTTCAAGAGCCTTTCGGCCTTGGAGGCAGCCTGAGGTCTCAACAATTTAAAAAGCAAAATCATGTTTGCCACCATGATATCTCCCACCCACCTCCCATCCACAGCTAACAGTCACATCAAATTAGGTTCAATATCAAATATATTTTCCTCCCAAAACCCTACAACCAACGGTTTGAACTGAAAAGGGAATCATCCAGTGGCCATTGCCATTGGCTGGTCCTCTGGAAATCAGGAGTTGAAAAGTGTCGGGTAGCTTAGATCCGTGAGTGCCTCAGTAAAAGACTACGACTACTTTCATGGCAGCCAGCATGAAGTTACTTGCTGTAAGAAAGAGCAAAGGAGTATGGGAAGGCTCCTGGCATTGGTGACAGAGGTGCAGAGAACAAGCTGCACGTCCTGATCTAGGTAGGTAACCATTGTTTGACACCAAAGGGTTGGTTCCCATTTCATCTTGGTACATCATTCGTGGCGAAATTACGACATAATCATCCTAATCAAATGCAACGGTAGCCTTTATATTACTTTAGTTTTAAATCATGATTTAGACAAATTAACGATTTTTCCCAAATACATATGCATTTGTTCAGTCGTACCTAAGTTGTTGCCATCATCATCGTTCTCTTCCTCCTCCTCCTCCTCCTCCTCCTCCTCCTCCTCCTCCTCCTCCTCCTCCTCCTCCTCCTCCTCCTCCTCCTCCTCCTCCTCCTCCTCCTCCTCCTCCTCCTCCTCCTCCTCCTCCACCTCCTCCTCCTCCTCCTCCTCCTCCTCCTCTTCCTCCTCCTCCTCCCCCCCTTCCCCCTCCCCCTCCCCCTCCTCCTCCTCCTCCTCCTCCTCCTCCTCTTCCTCCTCCTCCTCCTCCTCCTCCTCCTCCTCCTCTTCTTCTTCTTCTTCTTCCTCTTCTTCCTCTTCTTCTTCTTCTTCTTCTTCTTCTTCTTCTTCTTTATCGTCGTTGGCGGCGGCGTTGCCGTCGTCGTCGACCTCATCATGAATATCATCATGAACAATAACATCGTCGTTTGTCGTCATTGTCGTTGTCGTTGTCGTTGATATCACGATCGTCTCTCCTTTGATGTCGCGCGAACGCTTATTAACTTGATATCAAAATATATTTATAAATACAAATAGATGTAGCGCTGCAAATAGAGGAATCCAGACACTAGTCAATCCGACAATATCATTGTAACTATATCCAGATAAGGGGAAAGTGGGTGTGGGACCTGAGAAAATGATTGATGGTTTGTTGCCAGATTGCACCAACATCCGAGGCAACACCTTCGCTCAGAAACCCCTTGCTCTGTCCATCGGAGGGACTTATCAGTACAAATTTGTCTGAGCTTCGCCTCCAAACCGCGTCCATTTCTTCGCGAGATAAATCCATAGCCTGGAGATTGAAGCAGACACGCAGGGAGGCATTCTTCCTCTGCCAGCCATCCCCAGTCCCAGGCCTCTACACTGAACGCTGAGTGGCCCTCGCCCTTCGTGCCGGATGAAATACAGCGAGTGTCTATCTTGATAGACCGCGCATGCGTAATCCATGACCTGGCGGACCGGAAGGCCAGGGCTAGTGGCAGGAGCGCGGGAAACATTGCGTGCTGCCCCAGTGCCAATTCCTGACTACAAGAAGCGTGGCAGTTACCCCGATTTGTGCTCGAAGTACACAACTTTCTACAAGATGGGAAGACTTGCTTGGAGTAATGGTGTCAAAAGTTCTGATGCGCAGATGACCGTTTTCTGCAGAGTTCAGGGCTTCAGTGTCGAGTTTTGAGTGTGACAGAGTACAATGTCGGGTTCAGAGTTCAGGGCTTCAGTGTCGAGTTTTGATTGTCACGGAGCACAATGTCGGGTTCAGAGTTCAGGGCTTCAGTGTCGAGTTTTGAGTGTGACAGAGTACAATGTCGGGTTCAGAGTTCAGGGCTTCAGTGTTGAGTTTTGAGTGTGACAGAGTACAATGTCGATCTCAGAGTTCAGGGCTTCGGTGTCGAGTTTTGAGTGTGACAGAGTGCAATGTCGGGTTCAGAGTTCAGGGCTTCAGTGTCTTTTGATTGTCACAGAGCACAATGTCGGGTTCAGAGTTCAGGGCTTCAGTGCCGAGTTTTGAGTGTGACAGAGTACAATGTCGGGTGCAGAGTTCAGGGTTTCAATGTCGAGTTTTGATTGTCACAGAGCACAATGTCGGGTTCAGAGTTCAGAGTCCTGCTGCAAAATTCAGAAACTTGTTGCAGAGCGTAGGATCTCGCTGTAGAGCGAAGAATTTTGCTGCCAAGATGTGAGACTTGCATCAAAAGTCATAGACGTGCGACAGAGGTTGACATCATGCTGACAAGTTTCATTTTACTGCACCTCAGAATCCTGCAGAATTCAGTGCCAGTTGCAAAGTGTTGCACAGAGATGACGGTCTTGTTGCAGAGTTCTCAGTCAAAATTTAGGTAAAGAATGTTGCTCCCGAAATAGCCGACTGGCAACATTCAAGGTTTGCTGCAAAGTTCAGTTCTGCCACCGGGCTCTTGAATCTATGTGGAGAAAAACGTATCTATTTGCCAAGGCGAATTCTTCTCATCTTATTGGACATTTCGTGGCTTTGTTGCATATATGAAAGACTCTTACTGATAAGACGTGCGTCAAGCCGCAAAGGTGACAGTCTGGTGGCAAAGTTAGCAGTCTTGCGACAAAGCCCGGGGCATGGTAACATAGTTCAAAATCTTGCTGCAGCTGAAAAACTTACTGCGAAATTTGTATTGCTGCAACGTTTGAAGTCTTGCTGCAGAGTGCTGGGTCCTGCTGCTCAATCATAAACGCTGCATCGTGGTTCGCGGCAGCCATACGGGTTGGGAAAAACAATGGAGGCCAAGAGAGATATGAGTGCAATTGGAAATGGAAAATTGTTTGTGGAAGGTTCCCGGAAAGTATGCGTGGTGGAAATTCTAGGACAGGGACATTAGCAAAGACAACGACGACGATGACGACGACGACGACGAGGAAAAAAAGCAGAGGATGGGGGGGGGGGGGGGAGGGGGAGGGGGGAAGGGGAGGGGGGGAGGGGAAGGGGGAGGGGGAGGGGGAGGGGGAGGGGAGGGGGAGAGGGAGGAAAGGAGGAGGAGGAGGAGGAGGAGGAGGAGGAGGAGGAGGAGGAGGAGGAGGAGGAGGAGGAGGAGGAGGAGGAGGAGGAGGAGGAGGAGGAGGAGGAGGAGGAGAAGGATAACAACAACAACAACAACAACACAAAACGAAGAAGTAGGAACAGCACCAGCAATAGCGGCAGCAACAGAATTGAAGCAAGAGCAGCAGGAGTAGCAGGAGCAGCTGGAGTAGCAAGAGTAGGAGGGGCAGGAGAAGCAGCAAGAAAAGAGCAGGAGCAGCAGGAGCAGAAGGAGTAGCAGGAGCAGCAGGAGCAGCAGGAGCAGCAGGGGCAGCAAGAGCAGCAGGAGCAGCGGGAGTAACAGGCGTAGCAGGAGTAACAGGAGCAGCAGGAGCAGCAAGAGCAGCAAGAGCAGCGGAAGTAACAGGAGTAGCAGGAGCAGCAAGAGTAGCAGGAGCAGCCAGAGCAGCAGGAGCAGCGGGAGTATTAAAAGCAGCAGGAGTAGCAATAGCAGCCAGAGCAGAAGGAGTGGAAAGAGCAGCAGGAGTATCAGGAGCACCAGGAGCAGGAGGAGTAGCAGGAGCAGGAGGAGTAGCAAGAGTAGCAAGAGTAGCAAGAGCAGCAGGAGTAGCAAGAGCAGCAGGAGTAGCAAGAGCAGCAGGAGTAGCAGGAGTAACATGAGTAGCAAGTGCAGCAGGAGTAGCAAGAGCAGCAAGAGTAGCAAGAGCAGCAAGAGCAGCAAGAGTAGCAAGAGCAGCAGGAGCAGCTAGAGTAGCAGGTGCAGCAAAACACATAGAGTAGCAGGAGCAGCAAGACCATAGAGTAGCAGGAGCAGCAAGACCATAGAGTAGCAGGAGCAGCAAGACCATAGAGTAGCAAGAGCAGCAAGACCATAGAGTAGCAGGAGTAGCAAGACCATGAATAGAGTAGCAAGAGCAGCAAGACCATAGAGTAGCAAGACCATAGAGTAGCGGGTGCAGCAAGACCATAGAGTAGCAAGAGCAGCAAGACCATAGAGTAGCAGGAGCAGCAAGACCATAGAGTAGCAGGAGCAGCAAGACCATAGAGTAGCAAGAGCAGCAAGACCATAGAGTAGCAGGAGCAGCAAGACATAGAGTAGCAAGAGCAGCAAGACATAGAGTAGCAAGAGCAGCAAGACATAGAGTAGCAAGAGCAGCAAGACATAGAGTAGCAAGAGCAGCAAGACATAGAGTAGCAAGAGCAGCAAGACATAGAGTAGCAAGAGCAGCAAGACCATAGAGTAGCAAGAGCAGCAAGACTATAGAGTAGCAAGAGCAGCAAGACATAGAGTAGCAAGAGCCATAGAGTAGCAGGAGCAGCAAGACCATAGAGTAGCAGGAGCAGCAAGACCATAGAGTAGCAAGAGCAGCAAGACCATAGAGTAGCAGGAGCAGCAAGACCATAGAGTAGCAAGAGCAGCAAGACCATAGAGTAGCAGGAGCAGCAAGACCATAGAGTAGCAAGAGCAGCAAGACCATAGAGTAGCAAGAGCAGCAGACATAGAGTAGCAAGAGCAGCAAGACATAGAGTAGCAAGAGCAGCAAGACCATAGAGTAGCAAGAGCAGCAAGACATAGAGTAGCAAGAGCAGCAAGACATAGAGTAGCAAGAGCAGCAAGACATAGAGTAGCAAGAGCAGCAAGCTAGAGTAGCAGAGCAGCAAGACAGTGAGTAGCAAGAGCAGCAGACATAGAGTAGCAAGAGCAGCAGCAGAGTAGCAAGAGCAGCAAGACAAGAGTAGCAGAGAGCAGCAGGAGTAGCAAGAGCAGCAGGAGTAGCAAGAGCAGCAGGAGTAGCCAGAGCAGCAGGAGTAGCAAGAGCAGCAGGAGTAGCCAGAGCAGCAGGAGTAGCAAGAGCAGCAAGAGTAGCCAGAGCAGCAGGAGTAGCAAGAGCAGCAGGAGTAGCAGGAGCAGCAGGAGTAGCAGGAGTAGCAAGAGCAGCAGGAGTAGCAAGAGCAGCAGGAGTAGCCAGAGCAGCAGGAGTAGCCAGAGCAGCAGGAGTAGCAAGAGCAGCAGGAGTAGCCAGAGCAGCAGGAGTAGCCAGAGCAGCAGGAGTAGCAAGAGCAGCAGGAGTAGCCAGAGCAGCAGGAGTAGCAAGAGCAGCAGGAGTAGCAAGAGCAGCAGGAGTAGCCAGAGCAGCAGGAGTAGCAAGAGCAGCAGGAGTAGCAAGAGCAGCAGGAGTAGCAAGAGCAGCAGGAGTAGCAAGAGCAGCAGGAGTAGCCAGAGCAGCAGGAGTAGCCAGAGCAGCAGGAGTAGCCAGAGCAGCAGGAGTATCAGAAGCACCAGGAGCAGGAGGAGTAGCCAGAGCAGCAGGAGTAGCCAGAGCAGCAGGAGTAGCCAGAGCAGCAGGAGTAGCCAGAGCAGCAGGAGTAGCAAGAGCAGCAGGAGTAGCAAGAGCAGCAGGAGTAGCAAGTGCAGCAGGAGTAGCCAGAGCAGCAGGAGTAGCCAGAGCAGCAGGAGTAGCAAGAGCAGCAGAGTAGCAAGAGCAGCAGGAGTAGCCAGAGCAGCAGGAGTAGCCAGAGCAGCAGGAGTAGCCAGAGCAGCAGGAGTAGCCAGAGCAGCAGGAGTAGCCAGAGCAGCAGGAGTAGCAAGAGCAGCAGGAGTAGCAAGAGCAGCAGGAGTAGCAAGTGCAGCAGGAGTAGCCAGAGCAGCAGGAGTAGCAAGAGCAGCAGGAGTAGCAAGTGCAGCAGGAGTAGCCAGAGCAGCAGGAGTAGCAAGAGCAGCAGGAGTAGCAAGTGCAGCAGGAGTAGCCAGAGCAGCAGGAGTAGCCAGAGCAGCAGGAGTAGCCAGAGCAGCAGGAGTAGCAAGAGCAGCAGGAGTAGCCAGAGCAGCAGGAGTAGCAAGAGCAGCAGGAGTAGCAAGAGCAGCAGGAGTAGCAAGAGCAGCAGGAGTAGCAAGAGCAGCAGGAGTAGCAAGAGCAGCAGGAGTAGCAAGAGCAGCAGGAGTAGCCAGAGCAGCAGGAGTAGCAAGAGCAGCAGGAGTAGCCAGAGCAGCAGGAGTAGCCAGAGCAGCAGGAGTAGCCAGAGCAGCAGGAGTAGCCAGAGCAGCAGGAGTAGCCAGAGCAGCAGGAGTAGCCAGAGCAGCAGGAGTAGCAAGAGCAGCAGGAGTAGCAAGAGCAGCAGGAGTAGCAAGTGCAGCAGTAGTAGCAAGAGCAGCAGGAGTAGCCAGAGCAGCAGGAGTAGCAAGAGCAGCAGGAGTAGCAAGAGCAGCAGGAGCAGCACGAGTAGCAGGAGTAGCCAGAGCAGCAGGAGTAGCAAGAGCAGCAGGAGTAGCAAGAGCAGCAGGAGTAGCAAGAGCAGCAGGAGTAGCCAGAGCAGCAGGAGTAGCAAGAGCAGCAGGAGTAGCCAGAGCAGCAGGAGTAGCCAGAGCAGCAGGAGTAGCCAGAGCAGCAGGAGTAGCCAGAGCAGCAGGAGTAGCCAGAGCAGCAGGAGTAGCAAGAGCAGCAGGAGTAGCAAGAGCAGCAGGAGTAGCAAGAGCAGCAGGAGTAGCCAGAGCAGCAGGAGTAGCAAGAGCAGCAGGAGTAGCCAGAGCAGCAGGAGTAGCCAGAGCAGCAGGAGTAGCCAGAGCAGCAGGAGTAGCCAGAGCAGCAGGAGTAGCCAGAGCAGCAGGAGTAGCCAGAGCAGCAGGAGTAGCCAGAGCAGCAGGAGTAGCCAGAGCAGCAGGAGTATCAGGAGCACCAGGAGCAGGAGGAGTAGCCAGAGCAGCAGGAGTAGCCAGAGCAGCAGGAGTAGCCAGAGCAGCAGGAGTAGCAAGAGCAGCAGGAGTAGCCAGAGCAGCAGGAGTAGCAAGAGCAGCAGGAGTAGCAAGAGCAGCAGGAGTAGCCAGAGCAGCAGGAGTAGCAAGAGCAGCAGGAGTAGCAAGAGCAGCAGGAGTAGCCAGAGCAGCAGGAGTAGCAAGAGCAGCAGGAGTAGCCAGAGCAGCAGGAGTAGCAAGAGCAGCAGGAGTAGCCAGAGCAGCAGGAGTAGCAAGAGCAGCAGGAGTAGCCAGAGCAGCAGGAGTAGCAAGAGCAGCAGGAGTAGCAAGAGCAGGAGGAGTAGCCAGAGCAGCAGGAGTAGCAAGAGCAGCAGGAGTAGCCAGAGCAGCAGGAGTAGCAAGAGCAGCAGGAGTAGCAAGTGCAGCAGGAGTAGCCAGAGCAGCAGGAGTAGCAAGAGCAGCAGGAGTAGCAAGTGCAGCAGGAGTAGCCAGAGCAGCAGGAGTAGCAAGAGCAGCAGGAGTAGCAAGTGCAGCAGAAGTAGCCAGAGCAGCAGGAGTAGCAAGAGCAGCAGGAGTAGCAAGAGCAGCAGGAGTAGCCAGAGCAGCATGAGTAGCAAGAGCAGCAGGAGTAGCAAGTGCAGCAGGAGTAGCCAGAGCAGCAGGAGTAGCAAGTGCAGCAGGAGTAGCAAGAGCAGCAGGAGTAGCAAGAGCAGCACTAGCAGCCAGAGCAGCACTAGCAGCCAGAGCAGCAGGAGTAGCAAGTGCAGCAGTAGCAGCCAGTGCAGCAGGAGTAGCGGGAGTAACAGGAGTAGCAGGAACGGCCAGAGCAGCAGGAGCAGCAAGTGCAGCAGGAGTAGCAATAGCAGCAGGAGTAGCAAGAGCAGCAAAAGTATCCAGAGCAGCACTAGCAGCCAGAGCAGCAGGAGTAGCAAGTGCAGCAGGAGTAGCAAGAGCAGCAAGAGCAGCAAGTGCAGCAGGAGTAGCAAGAGCAGCAAGAGTAGCCAGAGCAGTACTAGCAGCCAGTGCAGCAGGAGTAGCGAGAGTAACAGGAGTAGCAGGAGCGGCAGGAGCAGCAAGAGCAGCAGGAGTATCAAAAGCAGCAGGAGTAGCAATGGCAGCCAGAGCAGAAGGAGTGGAAAGAGCAGCAGGAGTATCAGGAGCAGCAGGAGCAGGAGTAGCAGCAGGAGTAGCAGGAGCAGGAGGAGTAGCAGGAGCAGAAGGAGCAGCAGGAGTAGCAGGAGCAGCAGGAGTAGCAGAAGCAGGAGGAGTAGCAGGAGTAGCAGAAGCAGGAGGAGTAGCAGGAGCAGGAGCAGGAGTAGCAGGAGCACAGGGAGCAGCAGGAGTAGAAAGAGCAGCAGGAGTAGCAGGAGCAGCCAGAGCAGCAGGAGTAGCAGCAGGAGCAGGAGTAGCAAGAGGAGCAGGAGGAGTAGCAGGAGCAGAAGGAGCAGCAGGATTAGCAGGAGCAGGAGGAGTAGCAGGAGCACAGGGAGCAGCAGGAGTAGAAAAAGCAGCAGGAGCAGGAGGAGCAGCAGGAGTAGCAGGAGCAGGAGGAGTAGCAGGAGCACAGGGAGCAGCAGGAGTAGAAAAAGCAGCAGGAGCAGGAGGAGCAGCAGGAGTAGCAGGAGCAGGAGGAGTAGCAGGAGCACAGGGAGCAGCAGGAGTAGAAAAAGCAGCAGGAGTAGAAAAAGCAGCAGGAGTAGCAGGAGCAGCAGGAGTAGCAGGAGCAGGAGGAGTAGAAGGAATAACAAGAGCACAGGGAGCAGCAGGAGCAGCAGGAGCAGCAGGAGCAGCAGGAGCAGCAGGAGCAGCAGGAGCAGCAGGAGCAGCAGGAGCAGCAGGAGTAGCAGGAGTAGCAGGAACAGCAGGAGTGGCAAGAGCAACAGGAGCAGCAGGAGCAGCAGGAGTAGCAAGAGCAGCAGGAGTAGCAAGAGCAGCAGGAGTAGCCAGAGCAGCAGGAGTAGCAAGAGCAGCAGGAGTAGCAAGAGCAGCAGGAGTAGCCAGAGCAGCAGGAGTAGCAAGAGCAGCAGGAGTAGCCAGAGCAGCAGGAGTAGCAAGAGCAGCAGGAGTAGCCAGAGCAGCAGGAGTAGCAAGAGCAGCAGGAGTAGCCAGAGCAGCAGGAGTAGCAAGAGCAGCAGGAGTAGCAAGAGCAGGAGGAGTAGCCAGAGCAGCAGGAGTAGCAAGAGCAGCAGGAGTAGCCAGAGCAGCAGGAGTAGCAAGAGCAGCAGGAGTAGCAAGTGCAGCAGGAGTAGCCAGAGCAGCAGGAGTAGCAAGAGCAGCAGGAGTAGCAAGTGCAGCAGGAGTAGCAAGAGCAGCAGGAGTAGCAAGAGCAGCAGGAGTAGCAAGTGCAGCAGAAGTAGCCAGAGCAGCAGGAGTAGCAAGAGCAGCAGGAGTAGCAAGAGCAGCAGGAGTAGCCAGAGCAGCATGAGTAGCAAGAGCAGCAGGAGTAGCAAGTGCAGCAGGAGTAGCCAGAGCAGCAGGAGTAGCAAGTGCAGCAGGAGTAGCAAGAGCAGCAGGAGTAGCAAGAGCAGCACTAGCAGCCAGAGCAGCACTAGCAGCCAGAGCAGCAGGAGTAGCAAGTGCAGCAGTAGCAGCCAGTGCAGCAGGAGTAGCGGGAGTAACAGGAGTAGCAGGAACGGCCAGAGCAGCAGGAGCAGCAAGTGCAGCAGGAGTAGCAATAGCAGCAGGAGTAGCAAGAGCAGCAAAAGTATCCAGAGCAGCACTAGCAGCCAGAGCAGCAGGAGTAGCAAGTGCAGCAGGAGTAGCAAGAGCAGCAAGAGCAGCAAGTGCAGCAGGAGTAGCAAGAGCAGCAAGAGTAGCCAGAGCAGTACTAGCAGCCAGTGCAGCAGGAGTAGCGAGAGTAACAGGAGTAGCAGGAGCGGCAGGAGCAGCAAGAGCAGCAGGAGTATCAAAAGCAGCAGGAGTAGCAATGGCAGCCAGAGCAGAAGGAGTGGAAAGAGCAGCAGGAGTATCAGGAGCAGCAGGAGCAGGAGTAGCAGCAGGAGTAGCAGGAGCAGGAGGAGTAGCAGGAGCAGAAGGAGCAGCAGGAGTAGCAGGAGCAGCAGGAGTAGCAGAAGCAGGAGGAGTAGCAGGAGTAGCAGAAGCAGGAGGAGTAGCAGG